>CAOLHI010004741.1:0-136743 GCA_948474755.1 Ctenosaura bakeri
TAAATTATTACGTGATTTCTGATCTGCCTCCCAGTGTCTCAACCACAAAGAGCACCTCGCAATTGTCAGCAAATTTATGTTCTTTGCTACAAATGCAGCGGAATCCATACTGGTATCCACCACATACTTTAACACTCTCTGTATCCGTTCTACCGCCCTCATCAACTTATGTACGCTCAGATCTTGGGTATCTAAATGTTTTGAGACCAAAGTACCCCTGCTTTTGCGAACATAGAAGCTGAAGCAGATGCTTTTATCGCAGTAGATGCTGCATCATGCACCTTTCTAAGTGATGACTCAGCCCTTCGCTCATCTACCTCTTTTATGCAATCAGGCATCCACGGGAGGCACTTTAAGGAAATCCACATCCTCCTTTACGAATGTGTACAACTTATGACTATATGTTAAACCTTTTCTAAAACTTCCCTGAGATGACTGTTCAGTCATAATTACATCCTTAAACAAATGTGGCAAAGGAATCTCCATACCCTTTACCTCCTTCCTTCTAATTATAGATGCTAACTTACTCTCCTTACTGCTTTTTTCAACTTCATTCTCCTTACCACTCTCCAAACCTAAAGTTTGGAGCACCCTTTGCAAAGTACTCTTAAAGGTCTCTGTTTCAAACATCCTATCTGATTCTAACTTCTTGTTGCTTTCCCTTTGTAAATAGAAGACTTTTCCGATTTAGAGAGCTTCTTGCTCCCGGACTTCTCACCTTTCTTGGTCTTTTTATCTAATCTATCTTTTTCAAGCGGTTTCTTGCTCTCCGGAGCACTTTTACTGCCCACAATTTTAATATCATCTGCCTCACTGTCACTTGAGGTCAGGAAAATTCTTCTTAAATCAGCCAAACACTCCTCCTCTGTGGGTCGTTGCGGCTTGGGTCTGTGGCCAGCATCATCGTCCATGACCCACTTAACAGCAGTTTTTCTGGACGGTATTATTTCTGTAATCAGCGGAATGCCCCTCCTCTGCGGGTCACTGCGGCTTGGGTCTGTGGCTGGCATCATCATCTGTGATCCGCTTAACAGTGGTTTTCTGGATGGTATTATTTCACTCTCTGTCTGTGCCCAACTGACCTGTGATGCTACGGACTAAATTTTCCGAAGTCACTGCATGAGCACTCCCATTTCTTTCAGTAGCCATTTGCTCTTGATTTTCTCCTCAAACCTATTCTCCAATACCCATATTAAACCTAATAAACTGGAGAGGGACCGCAACATGTCTAGCTGGTATGCAGGAGAAAATTTAAACTGGCTGGAGAGGGACAGGAGCCGGTTAAACGGTTTTGTCAGTTGGCTCGTGGATGGCTCCTGTATATGCTGGCGCGGGGATCGAACCCAGGTGTAGTGGATTGATCCTCCTGTCAGCCTGAGAATAACTTTCAGCAGATTTTCAAAATATGCACTCACCTCTGAAAGTTCCTTTCGACTCCTCCCAAGCTTTGGTTGCTCTTCTGCTGAAGCATAGATTTCCATATTTCTAGAAAATGCAAGAGAATAAAAACTACCAGCTTACAGTATTCTTGAAGAATATAACTACCAATTCCTGGTTCACCACTGCAACATATTTTTTTACTCCCGACAGCAGGAATAAATGAGAACCATCATTAGAACAGCCTTCCACAGCCTGGTGCTTCTAGATGTTTTGGACCACAGTTGTGCTGGCTGGGGGACTACAGGAGGTAGTACTCCACCACTTGTGGAGGGCACCAGGTTGTGGGAGGATCTTCTGGTAACAAGGAAAGTAGTCAGCATTTTTTTTTAAAGTAAGACAATCAAGTTGAAATTTAGATTCCATACTGCTTATTATAGACTAGTGCAAGTACCAGGTTTCACACGCATTGGAATAACCGTAGTTTGATACACCAAAGCCTTCAAGTTATGCCACTCTTGCAGTTGGCACCAATGTGACTGCCCCATGGAAAAGAAGGTACAGAGGCTAGGAGCCTTAGGCAGGCCCACTCTCATAGTGATCCCCACTAACGCTGGAAGGATCTGGACACTCCACACCCATAAAGGAAGGCTATTCTACAGCAACAAGGAGCCCTGTAATTCTGACCCACAGGCCACTCTCCTCAGGTTCAGACTGTATGGACTGCAAACCTACAGACTGGTTAGGAAAGTCTTTCACCTAACGACTGAAAATGATATTGCAGGCATCAGAATCAAGACACATCAAAACTGTTTGTTTTAAATACTAAATAACCCCTGAGTGCACATTCCTAGATTCTATTTAGTATGATTGATAAGTTTCAGGAGTCTAGGTTTCATGGGCTGACAGCTATGGTTCTCTCAGGTAGGCTCCCATCCTCTTTTATTACAGATTAGATTATGTATTATATGTCTTAGACACCTATTCCAAAGGGTTATGCAAATATGAAAAAAAAATGAAGAAGACATTTTCACTGCTTATCAAATCATGCATTATCAGAGTATGTTAATCACTGGGAAGACAACTGGACAGCTGTCATGATGTCATGAAGGGGCATGAAGTGGCTCTACTCTCTGATCGCTGAAGAAATATAAGGCAGTACTTACTGAGGCCAGGTATAGTATCCCCAGTGCGTTTTTTCCACAAAATGGCAGGCCTCCCAAGCCTGTTTTGTCTTTGGTAATTTGGCACTTTCATAATGCAGCCACTGGTTATCGGGTCTGTCACCAGCCTGGATAGTTGGAGACTGAGCAGCCCCACCTTTTTGCAAAAAGGAAAAGATCGTTGTCTATTAAATTTACCCATCAGCATGCAAATGGCATTTCCTGTCGCATTCTGTTACTTGGAGATACTGGCATTTTTAATTAAGAAGTTTGTCAGTTCTGTATCTTTGTTTCCTTGGCTTTCCTGTCAATTTTAGTACCCTGCATTTTCTGTCAGTTCAAGTCGTGCAGCAATTTGCTTTCAAATAAGGATAAAATTATTAAAACTGTAATGTTCTTTATTTCATCACTATAATTTATTCTCCTCTTAAAACAGCGTTCTACGGACAGCTTATAGTCTATTAAAACTATAAAACCCAACAGTAATACAATAAAGCATGACCAAGGACAGCAGACAAAACCAGGCCCAAAACAGAAGCAGAGAACAATCAAATTAAAACCTATTAAAACAAACGTAAGCATAGAATAAATGTACTAAAATATCTCTACAGACCATAATTACTGCAAAGTGGTTTATTCTTGGCCTTTCTCAAACAAGGAATAGTATCTTTGGAACCTGCTGAGTCACAGCCTCTGATACATCACTTGGTGCAAAACTCTCTGCAAACCACTGTGAATGCTTTGCTATGTATAGCCATGGTTTAGTCAGCCACAAAAAGTTCTTGTGTTGCCAAAGCCTTTATTCTTCTATTTTCATAGACACTTGTTTTATCATAACCCAGGTCTTGGAGAGGCATTTTCCAATCAAGGCTAGTTTTACAGCTTGAAAGTCAGGGAACAAGCCATTTTTTGTTACCACATAACAATTTTGTCATGTGACATTTGGAATCAGATGCCAAAGTTTTGCAACTCTACTTCCACATACTATTGTTGTTACGTGATTTCAATTCACCTCCATCTTATGGTGACCGCATCATAGGGGTTGCTTGAAAAGATTTATCTGGAGGAAGTTTGCCACAGCCTTCCCTTAAGGCTGAGGAAGTGTGACTTCCCTAAGATCACTCGGTGAATCAATTCCTCACACAGCTATGGAAATCCAGTGGGTGATCTTAGGCATGTCACATACTTTCGGCTCCAGAAAACCCTGTGATAGATTCACTTTAGGGTTGCCATAAATCAGAAATGAATTGAAGGCACACAGCAAGCAACAAAGTGGTAGAGAGGCAATGTAGTAGAGCAGTTTGAGTGTTGGACTAGGACTTCTGGAGACCAGGATTTGAATTCCTGCTTGATCATGGAAGCCCACTGTGTGATCTTGGGTAAGTCACACTCTCCCAGCCTCAGAGGCAGGCAACAGGAAACCCCCTCTAAACAAATCTTGCCAAGAAAACCCCATAATAAGTTTGCCTCAGGGTCACCATAAGCAGCACAAATGACAAGAGGAACAAATAATGAACTGTAAAGTTAAACCTGAAGTAGAAATAGCACTCAGGATAGCCTAGTGGAAAGCATTCTGACACACTGAAAACTTGTTGCATTTTCCATAGGTGTTATGGCTTATCCAATTGCTGCCCAACCCACGAAATGAAGAGATCACACACGGGGCTTGGGTTGAACTAGGGCAATTTATTATTGTATGCCTATTTAACATAAAGCTAATACATGAACTTGAGGCTTGACTCTGAACTTGATGATGAACTTGTGACCAGAGAAAGGCGGGGTCGACAGAATGAGAAGGCTAAGGCAAGTGTTACTTCAGATCTCTTCCCCAGCTCTCCCTGGCAAGGTACCGGGCCCCGAAGCCAACCCATGAGGCTGGGTTCTAACTTCGGCCAACCCTTTTCTGGAAAGCAAGCCCCCTAAACCGAACCCCCACATCTCATGACCCCACAGTAGAGGCCAGCCATGAGCCCACCCCAAGGACAGCAGCTCTTACGCTACACCAAAGGGTACCACAGGTACTCACCAAAACCCTCAGACCCCCACCCACCAGCCATGGAGACCTATTTAAAAGCCTAAGTAAGACACCACTCTGTGATGCCAATTGCATAATCCCCTGGTGCAGTGTAGGGTAGGCAAAATCGCTCCCCAAGGGGGGAGATTCCTACCCAGCCCCAATATGTCCAGTAATCTTACACTGAAACCACAGGGTGTGAGGGTGGGTCGCCAGCAAACGAAGAGGCTGAGGAGGGGGTGGGGCGGCCTAAAAGGGGCCTGCTGGGTCCACCCCCTCCCTGTCCCACTGCGTGACCCTTGTTGCACGGTAATTGCATGGTCTCCCCTCATGTGGGCAATGGGAGACAAAATATAAACTATAGAATTAAAAAGAATACCTTAGCAAACAACATTCTAAGAACATGCAGTACAAAAAATCTGTCACATATGGGGTTGCTATAATGAAAACTATAGAGGGTTCCTATAAAATGGTTGTGTAAAAGAGGGAATTTCAGCAACTGTTATGGCAAGCAACACCTGCTCACTTCTTCTCTTCTATAGAATCATACAAGAACCCTCTCTAATTTTCCCACTGGCAGCCCCAGTCCTATGTTTTGCAAATGTTGGTGAGCAGAGGCAGCAACGAGGCCACTTAGTATCTCACCAGGCTTTCATAAATTTGAGGCTAGATGATGCAGTGTTATGAGAAACTGAACAGCATATCAGCAAAGCAAAGCAACACAACTCAGAGAAGTGGAAGAGTCTACTTATTTAGTGCAAGGATGCACATGATTTGTAGGTTCACACCAATCTTGTTCCTTATGCATCCTGCAGTAAACCCCACACATCCCTCTCATACATATTAAAATTCAAATGTTTCTTTTTTTGTCAAACTCAGGTGTTCAGAAGTCCATATTTAATTGAGGCTGGGAACTCAAAAGGCATGTGCCTTGCTCTAGAGAGCTGCTCTTCCTTGTGGCTTCTAGGAGCAGCAATTCACTCTCTTTTCCCTCTTTTTTTAACCACAGAAAAAACAGAGGACTGCAAAAATGGCCTTGGGAGCTTAATACACCCATGGAACACATGATTCCCACTCCTAATGCAGCATTTTGAAAGCTACAAAGGTCAAAATAAACTTTGACTGACTATGGACAAAACCTGTTAGCATGCTGAGTTATCTTTTATTAAAAAAATACATTAGAAAGGCTGAGGCTAAATTTGCTTTTGACACTGCAAGAAGACTAGAAAGTTACATAAATCAATACTTATTTTATTGACTGTGCTTCAAACCACCTTGTTCTGTATTAATTAACCAAACTACATGTCACCAGAATGCTGGTAATTTACCATGAAGGTCCATTCTTCTGAAATGCTAAGGAACAACCCACAAATACTGAGATCACCTGTACTCTCCAGAAACAGAAGTGGGTATAACATGAATTCTGGACCCTTGTTTTTGTCTCTCTTCTCCCTGTCAGTAGTTTTGAAATGAAAGACTCAAACAGAAACACTGAACTAAACAGAAACAAAGATTAAATACAGAAAAGAAAGGGAGCCCCTTATATTTGATCTGCATTGGATGAAGGTAGGAGAGAGAAAAATACTGTTGGGAAGGGGTAGAAATCCAAGAGCAAGGTTTCAAAGATCCCACCTCTGTTCCTGGGCAATACAGAGGATAACTCAATACATGTGAATTGATCCTCAACACTACACAGAGAATGTTAGCCTTTATTCTCCCACATGCTGTTATTTTGTGTTTTTTTATGTTGAAATTGCAATGACCATGGCAGCTAAGTTTTAAAAAGAACCCATTTACCATGAGAACCATAAAAACACCTGGACTTAGATCTCATGGCAGAAATAACTCAAGCATGTCTAATTTTGCGTGTTAACAAAGCACTTACACATGCCAATTAAAATGTTTGAGTAGTTAAAATTAGCTTTAAACCTGAAATGGTTTGTTCAGCACACTTACTGATTTGGAAAGGACAGATGGGCACCTTTTTGTGAGGTCTCTTCAGCTGCTTGAGGATGCCAGCTACAGCAGAGATTGCCATCTAAGAGCAGGAATGAAAATGTACTTGTTCATTTTAAAAATTCAGAACAGTCAATTGCTTTATTAGCACCCTTGAAAAGAAAGAAAGAATCTGACCTTGACCTCCTCTCCCCACCTAAGACTATAGGACACACAAATCAGAACCACTGTCAAGTGACAAGTGAAAAGAACTAATACCTTTCCAGTTCTGACATACCCTGTTTTTATCTAAGAGGACAATATTCTCATTCATATAGTAATTCTGTGCATACAAACCAGACTCTCGCTGGAGTACTAGGTCTGCCTCTATTCCTCCTATTTATTTCATTCTACTGATGATTCTGAAAACGTTTCCAGTCTCCAAGAGACAAGGATCATAGTTCAAGGACAGAGCACATTAAGTTCAACTTGTAGCATGTCTGCTTTAAAAAAGAACAGTTTACACATGATGGGAAAACCCTGAATTAATGCTAGTCAGGATAGATAGTTCTGGACTACATGAACAAAAAAATTCACCTGGTATAATGCAGTTTGCTATGATCCCAAATGTAAAAATTTACTAAGGTCTGATTCATGCATTCAGTTTGCACAGCTGTGGAACCTTAAAATAATAATGACAAAGGTGTTAAGTGTAAAGTGATTCTGTACTGCAGGAAACTATCCCAACCAGCATATACTTGGCAAGTCTGATTTTTAAGATTTGCCAAGAATATGTAGGTGTTATCAAAAGCAAGTACATGAAGAAAACAACTTTGTGACTCCCTGTTTGTTTAAGAGTAACTGAATCCATATCAGAAAAAAATATAATTCTTTGCATATTATACATTATCTCTATATGCCTCTGTGTGCTAGTTGCTTGGGAATGCAATTAAGAGAACGCTACAGCGTTCATGTCCTGTTATGTACTTCCCATAGACATCTTGGTCAGCTACTGTGAATATAATGCTGGACTAGACAGACATTTGATCTAATTCAACATGTCTGTCCCTATGATCTCTCTTGCTCTTTTATTTAAATACATTTTTCATATTTACCTTGCGAACAACTAGGGCATCATGATTGAGACATTCCACAAAGAATTTTATGGCTCTCACAGGTAACACCCTGTCATCTCTTAAGAGTAGAGACAGAAAGCCAATGCCAATGTGTTCAAACTTCCAAGGCCTGAGGGGAAAAAAAGGATCAGAAATGAAAGAACTTTTATGGGACAAAGTTAATTTTGCCAAACACAATTTGTCACTAAACAAAGACCTCTGGCCAACACAACAATATTCCATTCCAGTACTGGGAAACAATGACTTGAATCATAATAAAATAATAAAAATCTCTAAAATTGCTAATAAAAATCTCCCTAAAAGAGGTTTAATTTTTAACATAAATTGCATTTCAGTGGTGATGAATGCATTTTGAATTTACTTTAAGGTGGGAAGTAGTATAGTAAAAAATAAATAAATCCAAGAGGAAGAAAAATAAAAAGCATCAGCAGATAAGAAAGCTCCTAAGATGAAAGCGACCTTCAATTTGTGTCCAATCCTCTTTTAAGGATTTCCCTCCCTGAAATAAATTCACATTTGCAAGACCCCTTCAAAGATACATGTGTGAATACTTCCAAATCACAACTTCAGCCATCTGCAGGAGCACTTCCAAGAATAAGTCTGATATTGGAAGGTGCACGTCATATTGCTGGATACAATATCTGTATTGAGATGCAGAAACAGTTTTAATTCAGAGAAGAACTTCCTTTGTATTTCATTTTACTCCTCCCTGCTTAATCTTGAAGGAATTTAAATAGCTCCTGCAGTTCTATTTAGAAATGTCTCACTGTATAGAGCATGAATTACATTTTGAAAAATATATCCACATACTTACAGATTTCTTTGATCCACACAATCTAAGAGCTTGTTAACCAAGTTTTCATAGTTTCTGAAAACAATAAAGAACATTTAGATAATAATGCTTCAATAATATTACATAGGATGTCACTTAGATTTGCGTCAACAGAAACAATACTCAATTCTCTGTACATGTAATGGGCCATAGAAGTAAAAACACTCCCCCAAACACACCCATGCTTCAGTATGTTCAGTATCAATGTTAAGATGAGCATTAGCTATTACTTTTTAAAAATTATAATGCGCTAGTATTAACATTACTCATTACTGTTCTGGTAATAGATCACTAATGTAATTTATTTAAAGTCTTATAACAGAAAAATAACCAAAAATGGTCATCACTATCTCTTGTCTCTTTAAAAAGCCATGTTTTAGAATCAAATGTTATTCTTCAGGTCCCAAAATAAAGTATTAGCATTAAAACATCGGTGAGGGGAGGATATTGTTTATCCCCATAAGTAATTAATTACAAGTAACACTGCTAATCATTAACATGTTAGTTCTAAGCTCTGCACACAGACAGCCCTTAGGTTTCCTCTCTGTTTCCAAAGGAAAGCAGAAATTGTTCAGTTCCAAAGAGAGTGTTTCAGCATACATGTCATGTGTTCTTAACTCTGCAGTAGGCTCTCTAATTGTGGACCCTGCCACTTACTGAGAGGACTCAGCATTCCTTTCTTTCTGTCGTTGAATTCCCAGTTGAATCTCCTCTGAACTAAGGCTTGTCCAGCCATTGTGCAGACTGCCAGATTTCTGCATGTGAACAGCAACCTCAACACACTTCTCTGGAACCTGGAGGGAAGGAGACACCAATTAATCTTTGATGCAATAAGAGATTTTTCTCAAAGGAAGTCCAGGATGCTTTCTACATTTAAAAGACCACGACAGCAGAAAAGCACTCTCTGTAATAGCAATCTTTTGAACAAACAGATTGTTTTTTCTTTCACTATTTACTCACAGCACTAAATTTTAAGCTATAGGCCCAAATCCAGTTATCAGTCTCAGCTGGAATAGACCTAGACATAGAGTAGATTCATTAAGAGGGTTTCCGCACTAGACTGTGATAGTGCTATTATTCCACTTTCAACATCTTATGGAATCCTGAGATTTGCAGTTTAGGGAGGGGCCTGTTGAAAGTGGAATAATAGCACTATAACAGTCTAGTGGAGAAATGGCCTAAGCCTACCGAATCAGTGAGAATTTAATAAATCAGCTCTTACATAAGTTCCACTGATTCCACACATCTACTTTAGTTGGAACTGAATTAAATGTAGATCATGAATTTTTTTCTTAATATCTCGGTCAACCCTATAGCTATACCTTGCAACCTCCTCCCAAGTGAATTTAACATTCTTGGAAACGATAAACATATGTTTTCAAATGTCTCAAAACATCTTCCCAACCCTGCTCAAAATGCTTCACATAACTATTATCTAATTCTCTGTAACACAAAATTACAGACAATTAAAGAATTCTCTGTGATATTTAAATAGAGGGTTGAGATCCATCTTGTTATTAACCATGGTTTCCCAACACTCCTGCACAGAGCAAGTCATACTTCTACATTTTTTTCCACAGAACTGTATATATCATACTGTATATGGTTCATCATGCCCAGCACAATCCACACATGGCAATTGTACTATAGCTTCTGTGTTAATTGTTCTAGGTAAGTGTAGATAAGTATTTTAAAAAACATATAAGAGAAATCACTGACTTATCATGCAAGTCAACGCAGCAGTCTTGCTCTCCAGACTTATGACTTTCATCTGAAAGCTTCTCCTCCACAAGAGCACCTGGAGGGCTATTTAATTTTCACATCGATTACACAGTTGGCCTCTTTAATCCCCAAAGTAGATACTGGCTGATTTGGCCCACTTCATATAGAGTACTGGCAGCATAATCACCCAGCAAGAACAAAAGCTATGAGCCAGCTATTTCAAAGAGCACATAATTTGTGGAGAGCTGCTGTTAAATACTTTACTGGCATACTATTCTGAACCCATACTGTCTTCAAATTATATAGCAGTGTACAAGTTACTTACATTGTTGAGCTGTGCTCACATGATCTGCACTCTTGGCAGAAGATTTATGCCAGGATAACATTAGAAGAGTTAACACAGCAATGCTCTACCTACAGGACTTATGCAAGAAACGGATGGGTGCCAGAGCCACCAGATAACTGTTAGCAAATCTTAGAAATAGCTGTATGGAAATATTGCTGAGTAATTATTTCATACTTACTGTAAAGTCCAGTCCTATTGTTTCATACTGCCGATGGATCTTCTCTGCGAGGTCATCGAACAATCTAACTATGGATGGTTTTTCCAGAGACATTGCTTTGCTAAGTCCAGAAGAAACAATTGCAGGCCAGGTTTGAACAATGCAGTCCCAGTCATGAAGGTTTGCTAGACACACTCCACAATGGTTTCCAAGAAGGCAATATAAGGCACCCTATGGAAAATAAGTTTTAAGAAGGAATATTGCTAGCTGCCTACATGTACATTTGTCATTTGAGGAATGCTAACTTAAGTAATTTCTACCTAGAGAGAGTGGCTAAGCAAACTTTCCACATGATCTCACTGGTCATTCAAACAATTTGGTTAGTCCTGAACACTGGTGCACACTACCTATGTGTTTTTCAGATTATATTTTAAAACCAGATCCTCCTTCATGGTAATATTTGCCTTATTATTAAAACTGCGAAAACATGGGTTAGGACAATCCTATTAAGCTTAATTGACTTGTTTTACGATTATATTTTTTCCTCACAAACAAAAGGAAGTGCCATAAGTTGTTTGTAACTGTGATTTATTCATCTCACAAGGATTCCAATAACAAAGCTGGGAAACAATATTCAAGTGAATACACAACATAGTCCATTATAAAACTGTACATGAGGTAAGCAAAAGATTAAAGACAAATCTAAACCATTCAATTGCTAAGGATTTTAACCAAGAAACATTTGCCTGCCTGGATTCTAGTGAACTGGGGCAGAATTTGAGAGCTGGCACAGAGCAAGGCTCTTTGGGTGAAACTTGACAGGATTGCCAAGAGGACAGATGTTGCCAGCTGTGTCCAAATGTCAACAGAGCACCACAGAATGTTGCACCACAAGGAAAAGGGAGGGAAGCACTTATGCAAGAGTGTGAAAAGTACATTCATTAACACAATCAGCCATTGCATTAGCCTAGACTCCTTAATAGACTTTAATCCCAGTGCTCACCACTATGAGCAAATCCATCTTAAATGCTTTAGAAAGGTATTCATGTTCAGAGTTTGAGGAATCTACAAGGAAAAGGGCATGCAACAGTTGCAATGAAATTGCTGAAAAATCCAGCTTTACCTGCCCACGTACAGTGCACAAAAGGTATTTTTACAATTGCATTCTGAAGAACTGAGAAAATGCACTGGAGCATAGGAGAGGAGGCGCATCTTACATATACTGACTATGTTATTTGTTTTTCCTTGTTATTCAGGGAAAGGCAATGGTGAGGGATGTATTTTCCCCACTCCCTGCAACAAGCTGAAATACCTCCATTTTCCTCTGTAGTCCCCTCTCAAAATCGTCACCAGAGGGCATGCTGAACCATTTCTTATCACCATCTAGAGAGGAACTACATAGCAAAACTCAGGTATTTTGGGGTGAAGGTGGGGTTCTGGGAAGATGATGTAGTTGAGGTGAAAGTTTTTTTTGTGTTTTCACATGTTTGGGGAATTTTCTGTGTGGTTTACAGGCAAATTCGCACAAAAATCTTCCAGATTTTTTTAAAAATTCAGGTTGGGCTGGCAGGCTTTCGGGATCGTTGGGGGTCCTTGGGGCTGACAAACACTGAGCTCCAGAGGCTGCATAAGACCCATGGGCTCCAGAGACTAAGACAAGGAGCAATGGATTCAAACTGCAGGAAAACAGATTCTACTTAAACATCAGGAAGAACTTCCTGACAGTCAGAGCTGTTCAGCAGTGGAATTTCCTGCCTCAGAGTGTGGTGGAATCGTCTTCCTTGGAGATTTTTAAGCAGAGGCTGGATGGCTATCTGTCGGGAGTGCTTTGATGTGGGTTCCTGCATGGGAGGGGGTTTGACTGGATGGCCCCTGTGGTCTCTTCCAACTCTATGACTATATGACTCAACGGCTACGCTTGGCCCAATCCTGCTATATAGTTAATTATATAATAACCATGAATTATAACTATATAGTTTACACTGCTACTTATGAACAAAACAGCTACTTTGTTAGCAGAACTCTGCAAGTACATTAAATATATGAATATACTACGACAGAAACAAGAGCTCCTTACTTTAAACTGCTGCTGGGTGACATCAGGCCTGTCAGGCCGCAAAAACTCCAGAACCAGAGGAATTATGTCCCTGCAGCAGAAGTTGTAAGTCCCCAGAGCAGTGAAGAATGCCTGCTGAGCTTTGTTTCTAACCTAAGGAAAGAAATACCACAAATAAAATGACTGGTTGCAAACACCGTCCTGTAAACTAAAATAGCAATTTTTCTGTACTTTCTTGTTTTTCAAGCTAATCTTGGGCAAACAGATCCTCTGTCTGGGCAGAGACATTTATTTTAGTGTCTGAAGATGGGAAGCAGATGTTACCACCCCTTACACCACCACCCATCCTGCAGGATGGCAAAATTAGTGAGAAATCATTTTATAAACACTTATAGCTGGAAAACATGCACTAGCAAGACACGGCCAGGTCATAAGTTCAAAAGGATTAGATGGAAATCTCTGACATTAACGGGTTTAGGATAATCCTCTCAATGGCCTTACCTCCAAATACAATAGAAGACAAAACTGCCCAGGTGCAGCAGGCAAGCACCCCTGCAGTACACATTTCCTACAGAAACCTTCCCCATTCACTTTACCTGACCAAGACATTAAGAGGATGTCAGAGCTCCCATCAATGTTTTACTAGCTAAAGTCAAAACATTTTCAAATTCCTTTGTTTGTTCATCACGAAAGCCATTAACACTTACCCCTTCAGGACAGGAAAAGGGTATTTAAGCCATAGCTCTGAGCTTGGCAATTTGTAGTACTCTGGATGCACGATGGTGTGTTACTCTGCATGTTTGCCCCCCAGATTCCTATGCTCTGTGCTACCCTCACTGTGGTCTGAGCCATTCCGCAGGATTTCACAAATTTCCATCTTCCTTGTACCACCCAGTCCTGACAATATGCTCTCCCAGCCTAGAAGGGCTAACATATGTTGTTATAGTCTCACTTCATTAACAGTAGTAGTAAGAACAAAGCCACCACAGAAAAAGACCTTCACCTCGAGCAGGATTCAAATAAGGCATGGACTTGTTTGCATTTGGGTTTATCTTGAACTGATAAGGTATAGGTAGCCTTCATAAGGGGCAGGAATAGGATGCTCAAAAGCATAAAACAACAGATGTGCAGAGTGGGTGTCTGCTTTGCTAATCAACCTCTAGAGCCACCAGGAGTTAGTTTTGCTTTCTCCACTGCCTCTACTGAATTCCATCCAGGAGCAGAAGGCTGTGCCAATCAGGAAGGAGTCACAGGGATGAGAGCTGGGTGGAGTGGGCAACTGTTTGATCATGTGCTGTCAGCAAACTCTCCTAAGAGGCAGACTATGCTCAATGATCAGCCCCCTATCAGTGGCTGAAATCATTTTTCTCTGTTTTAGTGGCCTTGTTCCTCCCAACTTCTACCATTAAACAGAAAAGAGAGAAAACACATATGAAGAGGTTTTCTTTTTGTTTTCTAAGACAGGGAGAAAAAGAGGCTGGAACAAAAAGAGGTTTTAAAACAATGTCTTCAATAGGAGAGGGATCCAACTATAGTTAAAAGATTTTGAAAACACCAGTGACAGAACTACAAAAAGACACAGAAGAAGCCTAGAAGGACTGGCTAAACAGATACAGGCTTCCAAGAGCAGAAGTTATGTGACCCTTGTCTTCCTGGGATGCCAAATCTTAGACCTGTGAACCTCTCCTCACGTCAACAAGAGAACAGAAGTTTCTCTCACAAAAACTTTAACTTATGACCAGAACAGCACTGCACTCCTTGCAAATCATCAGCTTGAAAACTAGCACCATTAAAATCCTGTCTGCCCAAAACTGACTGAGATAATAAATGCTTACCTGGCCATAAGAACTTGTGGACAAACGCAGAAGGTCCCTAATCAAGTCCTGGTGTACTTTTTTATATTCACAGCCTTCAACAGTGAGTGTTCTCAGCTAAACAGAAAATGCTGTTATTAGATTTTTCCCTCTTCTGTGCATATTCACTTTATACATACAAGTTCCAGGTACCACAGATTCAAACAGGGGGAGAAGGCCAAAAGGCAAATATTGGTTATGAAGAAAATACACATTACCTCATGCTGCAACATGACTCTGTCAATTAGCAATGCTCTGATATGCTGTTTCTTGCCTTGAAGCTGCAGACAAACAAAGCCATTATGTGTACATATAAATACTATAGTATTATTCATACTGGGAACCTACTTTTTGCTTTCACCTCAAATTTCTCAGTTTTAACTCCTGGGTATGTTTCCACTGGTTAAGCAAAACCTAATGAAGATTTTCCCCTTCTTTATCCAACAACAACAAACACATCAGACTGCAGGCGTCTGTTAAACTAAACCAATTAAATCAATTATATCAAATACCAACCTTGTTCTCCATTGATTTCTTCACCAAGTTAAAACTCTTCCACCGTGAATCAAATTCATGCTTGTGTGATCCTTGGAAATGTAAAAGGTCACCAATGATCTGTGAAACAAGAATTTGGATTATAAATAACAAGCTTTCCTGCCCAAGGTAGAAATGTAGGAAAGGAAAATGCTTCAGAAATTCCAACTGTACCTTTATGATGAGGAACAAAGACTTAGTGTCATCCTCGGAGTTCTCAAGTATATAATCTATCATAGTAGAGAGGAAAATCCAGCTCAGTAAAACAGTTAAGTACTGATTTATAGATTAAAGAACAATTTATTTGAACCGAAATACTCTGTAAGTATAAATTACATCAGAAATTTTTTCTTCATTTCTGATTTATAAAATTAGGTTTTAGAACAGCTGCGAATTACAAATCTTTTAAGCAACTGTGAAGATGCAATGAAATTGAGAAGTGAAGGAAACTACTAAAAAGCACACTTACGCAAAAGCTTTCTTGTGACCTTGCTGATTGTTTCTCTGTAATTCTCCCTTGATGAATCTAAACAAGGCAAGACCATTCATTATCTATAAAATTTAAACTTTAAATTACATGACATTGCAAGGCACAGGTCACTAAGAGCAGATATATCAATATAACTACAAGAAAGACTTGGAAGACATGAAGAGATTTCACACACACACACGTATAGGCACAGCTAGAAACACCAAGTTTGCATGCAAACTGAGACCTCCTCATTTACGTCTGTGTTATGTATAAAACTCAGTGTAGGTACCCTTACTATGAGCACATCTAACTGTTTCCAGTGGGAAAGTAGCACATGAAGTTCATACAAATGTCTGAATATCAGTAACAAGTGCTGGTTAGTTTTTAGACTAAGGATGGCACAAAAAAGCTACAAAATTCACACGTGCCTTATCCACTGTAATAGGCATGCGCATGCACATACACACACACACACTCACTTAGGCAATATTGCAGAAATACTGTAAATCAATGTCAGGAAAAGAGTCAAGTTTTTTTAAAGGGGAGATTTTTAAGAAATGAATTAATACTCCCTCCACCCCTGTAGCCCTTGACAAGGTTGTAGATATTTTGTACCAAGGCATATGTAGTGAGAATTTAACATAAGCCTCCTTTTATATGGTATCAATGCCTGCATATTAAGATACAGAAGAAAAAACTATACTAAGCCAGAATAAGTTGCTCCTTCCAACAAGAAACTGGTGACTTATTGTGCCAAACAGCTGCTAAATTTAAATAATCATTTTATCTAAGACATGGATGTAACTTACCATAATCAATACCAGTATAAAGCTTGATCTCTTCTAAAGACACTAGACTTGGAACTCTGCAGAACATAAAACGGATGCTGTCAATAGGCTTTCATCAGTTTCTAATATCACTTGTCACTCCTAAAATTTCTGAGGATAATGAATAGATGGCAGTCTGATTTTCTATCTTTTAATATGGTTTTAAAGAATGATGGTGCTGCACATTTTGCAATACACTGAGAAACTCAATGATGGCAGCTGCAACCACACTCTTGAAACTTTTGTGAATTTTAGTCACAAACAGCAGTAGTTAATTATTAACGCTTTATGATATGCAAACAGCCAAGCTTACTCACAGGTGAGCTACTCTCTCTCCTTTCAGTGGTGGAAGAATGTTTCCCGAACCAATCAGGCAATTGTGTACTATTGTAAGAGACTGCTGCACATCATCTCTGAAAATAAATGTTAAATGTATCTCAGTATTTAAGGTCTACATATATAAATTATAGCTGCAGATAGAGTAATGCCATTATTGTACTATGATCTCCATTGCACCTCTATCACTACAGGGTTCTCTTAGTTCAATAAGGACTAACAAATCAGAAAAATATAACCAGTGCTCTATTGTTGTTGTTGTGTACCTTCATCATTTCTGACTTACAGTGACCCAAAGGAAAGCCTTTTCTTGGCAAGACTTGTTCAGAGGGGGTTTGCCATTGCCTCCTCTGAGGCTGAAGGAATGTGATTTACCCAAGGTCGCCCAGAAGGCTTCCACAGCCAAGTGGGAATTCAAACCTTGGATTCCAGAGTCCTACTCCAATGCTCAAACCACTCCACAATGCTGGCTCTCAGCCCTGTATTACTCAGCAGATGATATGTCTCTGCTAAATACCTAAAGCATACAATAGTTTTCTACAATGATTCTGCACAGTTCTGTTGGCACAGGTTTAATATCAAATTATCATGTATGGATTATAGATAATAATTTATTATCTAAACTTCCAGAACCAAAAATGCTTCTTTTAGCAGTCTGTTGGAAGCTCTGCACTTTTTACAAGTTCAACAATAATCCCTCCCAGCCCAGATAAATATTTTTAAACATTACTATTTATGAGTTAGGTTCTAAACTTGTCCTTCTGTGAACTGCATCAGAAGGCAGTATAATCCAGCAAATCCCTTACTAGGAAGGGTCCCTTTATTTTGCAGCTGTCCATACCACCTACCACACTGTTCTGGATAATCTCTTGTTCATCTGGAACAATGTTCGAGGAGGCACAGAGGGAAGTTTGCAGGGGGATACATGAAAACTGGAAAATCTGCACACACACCCCGCTGCAAACCCTCCGATTCACACTTTGTTCCCAACAGAAGCCCCCTGTGAATTCCACTCATGGGAAGTCTGGGTACAACCAAATACTGTTATCCCACTTCCAAGAAGTTAAGGACAGTGTGCATGCCTGATTCCTTTTTTTTTTTTTTTTTGGTGGTCCTTCCAAGAACTCTGATGATGAAGACTCTGGCGGGACATAGGCAAACCACTATCTCCAAGCATTAATACATTGATGTACCATCCAACAAGTACACACACCAGAAATCTGGACTTACTGAAATGCACAGTAATATTTGTTTGCCAGCCCACACACACACACCTCATATGGGGATGATGACAATGGCCTGCATTATAAGCCTGTTGAAACAACACTGTGCCATTTGATCACTTAGAAAAGAGTAACTCTCATCATCCCAAATACCACAGGCAATTTCACTACTGAGAAACCACAACCACTAACTATACTTCTACCAACCTGGACATTTCAAGAGGTCCATCAGCATAGTGTGATAATTTGTCAAGCTCTGGCTGGAGAAAAGAATCCAGCAAGTCAAAAGCAAAAGCCGTCTCTTCAGCTGATGGAACATGCCACTGGATGTCAAGGTTCCGTAGGTCACCAGGTTTTCCCCAATCCTATAAACACAAAAAATGGTGTGCATTTTGCATTTAGCATCAGTGGCAAACTATCCCATGCTACACATAAAACAGTAAGACTGTAAGAGAGAAAAGGAGCTAGAGCTAAAGGAGTTTTTAAAAAACTTTCTCAAAAGCTAACAAGAACCTGTTTTCCATAATTAATTCTGGAGTAAATTTTTGAAAATAAAGCTTACTGGAACATTTACAAGTAGTTACTGTCCCCCCTCCAAAATCAAAACTGATTTAGTCACTTTTTTGGCAGAACTTTTTTTTTTTTTAAAGTATCACTTTTTTTAAAAAAAAAAGTATCACTTTTTCCAAATCCAAACAAGGTGCCTAACACAATTATGTAATACAAAAAATGACCCAAAACTAAAATCCAAAATCTGCAATAAGAATAGGCAGGAGAGCCCTACCACCTAACACATACAACAGAAGGTTGTGTCAAGGTTCTTTTGGGAGACAATTTCACATGTGATCTTCCTCAAACTTACAGAAGAAGGAGATGGCACTTGGACCCATGGCTTCTTCAACAGAAAGTTAGTGTAAGCTTATGGGACAAAGATCTGTCCACAGACCATTAGTGTTTTTTCTGGGACTGCTAGCATATTGGATTCTGTCTGGAAATTAGCTGCAGTGAACACAGCTTGAATAACAAGAGTCTTACATTTATCAGAGTATGTGTTGCTATATGAACAGCCACAGAGCCTAAAGGATGCCACTTCCTCAACAATCTCTAATAATTCTACTTGAGAAGAAATGTTAAGGCCATAAGCTTTACCACAGGTGAACATGAACTGGAAAATCCCACTTGTATTTATATAATTAAAACTCACTCTAAATAAGGGATGCAACAATCTAGATTCCCTCTTTACCAATTCCCACTGCCCCTACGCCATGGGTAGCAAAATCAGAACAAACTGTATAAAATCAGTATACGGCTGCATAATTTAAACAGAAAATCCTCCATTTCATAGTGCAAAATAGACTAGAATGCAGAACTCTGACTAGTCAAACCAAGAGTATATATGCAGCCTGGCAAAAAAGCAGATAACCAATTCTTGAGGTACTCCTTTCAAACAGAGAGAGAGCTACAAAGTCACCTTCTGCAACTTCTTTCCCAGAAACAATGTGGGTCCTTCGGTTGTCAAGTTCCTCTTCTAGGCTGAGGTAGCATCATGGATTTGGCCCCCACCCCACCCCACCCCACCCAGCCTTTTAGACAGTTCATAGCACTGCCACAAACTGCCCCTTAATAAGGAATTCTTTCTGCTGCCTCTTCTGTTTTTCTTTTCAAAAAGAATTCTTAACATTTATTTCCATGTTAATATTGTGCTTCATTTCCCCTCTGCCCCACTTTGAATGCATGCATTTTATACAATAAAAAAAGATACAGTAAATGACAGACAAAACAACTGTCAGCAAACTGAGGAACTTAAGTATTTTGATGAAGAGTACAGATCAGGACAGTCAAACAGATTACCACTAGAAGAATTTGGAAATTTCTGATATGGACTAACACAAAGAGCCTGTTCACTTGAAAGATTTTTGTCCACACAAGCAAGCCTGACCATCGTTGGACATGCACTCACTCTGAATGCGCGCATGAATCATGCAATCACAGCTGGAAAAAAATGCCACCACAATGGTGGGACTTGCCTCTGTCTGTATTTATATCCTGGGCCTTTCTCCCAAACGTGGGAGTCAAGGTAGATCAAGAAGGTACAAATGAAAAACACAGAACACCTTAATGTTGAAATAAAATTAAATAATCTTAAATGCAATTTTGCTTACATTCACCTAAACAAACACCTGCTTGGCCTGGGAATGATATGGGCGGCCAGATTATGCTATGCATGCTCTGTGGGTAGCTGTGTGTAAAACTGGGTAGACTCATTTGAAAAGATGCAGAACTGGTATACTATATATGTAAGAGAGCATATCCTATAATATACAAAAAGAATGTTTGTCCAACTAAATTTAGACTTCAAAGGGATCTGACTAAGAACTGCTATACATCCCTCAATTACAGACATTTAATCAAAAAAGTTGCATCCCTTTTACACATGATGGGAACACTACAGAAATATTAGATACACCACAATCTGAAGAAGATGCTAAGCATTCAGCTACAAAATGTATTTAATATAACCCTTCATTTCTACTGCTGGTATTACAGACAATAAATTTCCCATTCCCTCAAGATGGTATACTAAAGACTGAGTAAAAACTTAAAATAAAACATCAATGGTAAAACTGAAATGGCAGATTTCTATTCTTATAGCATCTTCGAATTACACTTTCCACTGGGATCGCTAAATCTTCAAATAAAAGCAAACAGAATAATAGTTTAGTACTTCTGTGAAAAGAAAAAAAAGAAAGTCAAATTCTCTAATCCTAAGTAAGTTAAAGTTCTTGCCTTGATAGGAAAGTATTCAGAAAGAGGCTTGTCAAAGCCACCTGGCACACTGCAGTATTCTGTGGGGTAGATAAGTGTAGTAGAACGAAGAAGATGGTGCAGTAGGTTACAAGACAGAATGTAACCCTGCTTACAGGTTAAATGGAGGGTTCGCTGGAGAATCTTCAAAAGCTGCCCCCTGTATGGCAGCAACTTCTTCCCATCCACACGAGTAATCTAGCCAGAGCAGAAACATAAAAAATTAAATACTGGATAAATGATAAATACACAAAGAAAAACTAAAAGGCATCTTTTATTATTCATACTGCAAACACACTAACCAGGATATCTCCATACATGGGTGCAACTCTGAGAAGTCAAATATAAAGCCTTCTTTTCCATAATGATGTAGCTGTGTCCAAACATTTTGTTCACTCCTTAAATTCTTCTACCATTAACTTAACAAAGGCTTTTTCAACTTGATACCCTCTAGATGTGTTCAACTACAGCTCCCATCAACTCCAGCTAGCAAAGCCACTGGTTACACTAGCTGGGGATTTTGAGTCTGCCCTAGGTAGTTAAGTAGTAGTGCTACAAATAAGAACAACCTTACCTAAAGAAGTATCTAAAGAGGCTCTTTACTTTTCTTCCTATTCAAGTCCAGAGTAACTGAGGACCAACTGCTAAAGGGGCAAATTATGGGACCACATGCTGAAATTGATGCTCTTTGTACAGCTATGTGTACAACAGAGTTTTCAAAAGGAAGTGTGTTATAACAGGCTAATAGATTGGGGGGAGCTGTTTATAGTACACCAACAAAGGACAAACAAGCTCACAGTTTTTCAGAGGTTAATTCCTTCTTCAACAGAAACTTTGAACACATGACATGTTTTTGGAAAGATAGACAGAAAAAATATGAATCACAAAAACCATGTTCAGTGGCAAGAAGTACTGAGTTTTAGTGGGTCAATCTGCTTTTAAATGAATAGGTTATGTCCATGCTTTTCTAAAACAGCATTTATGTAAGTTTTTATTTCTGAATTTTCTCGTACTGTATACTTGTATTGAAAAATATGCATTTGTGCACACATGTAGTCAGTTAGTCCACTGTAGCAGTTTACTGTAGTCAGTTCACTGTAGCTTTTGTGTTTGTGCATTACTGTATATGCTTTTTAAAACTTTAATATGTCATGAGTTTTAGGTAGCCCCTGAGGAACCTTATTTGAGAACACATACTTGGTAATCTTGTGTCACTTTTATTGTATTAATTTTTGTGGCTCCATACAGAAACAAGCATTATGAATAGTCGCTGCGAATGCTTGACAGCTACATCATTACTGCTACTATTATTCCATATAAAGCTTTATAGCTGTGAAGGCTGAGGAACAAGTCTCTGTCTCTCTCTTCACCATTCAGGATAGAATCAGTACCCAGCTGCCACACCCACAGCAAGAGCTCAAGTGCTAAACCAGAGCAATGTGACATATTGCCTTGAACCCTGCCTAGACAGGTTGCTTTTAAAATTACAGTGCTAATGGGCACTGTGTATACATCATCATGGAATACATATATATCCATCACATGAAAGCATCTGTAAAAAATGTTATGCAGTATTTCACAATGCTTTTGTTACTTATTATTGAAACTAAGTAACAATCAAGCATATAGTAGAGGGCATCCAAAGTTAAAATGAGTGCTTCTTATAGATACCTCTGACAAAAGCTGAAGGTTCCAGAGCAGCTCTTTATCTAATTCTTCATCACGTAATACATCATCATCTAATCAAGAAAAATATTAAGTTCAAGGTTATTAAACTGCAATATGCAGAGCTGAAGAGATATTTACAAAAGTTTGAGAGATTATAGAAAAGTAAGTGAAATGCTCTTGAACAACTGAACATCCTTTTCTGTCTTTGTCTCAGCTGTCTCACACCTTAGCATCTAAATGAAGAACTGCATTAATTAAATTAAACAAAAGCAAGAGGGTTCTGACAATACAGGAAGTCAGATGTTGGCTGTTGCTTACACGCACTTGTGGACATTTGTTACAGACACATAACATTTTTAGGTGTACATTTAAAAATGATGTCCTTATTCACTTGTTTCAAGGAGATAGTTCAAGGTGAATAACACGTCTCCCCTAAATTCAAGCTGGCTCACAACTGACAGACTTTGAGTAAGCCAACCACATAAAAGACAGAGCTTGGGCAGAAAGGCAAGGCAGAGAGCAGTGATTTATACAGTGAAACAGGGATGAAATTATTTGCTAAATTACTCCAAGGAGTCATTTTAGCAAGTTTCTTCCCCATGCAAGAAAGTCTTAGAAAACTGTGCAGATTTCAAACACTATTCGTAACATATTCTGTGCAAACTTCACATGTGATCTTCCCCCCAAAAGGAAATACTGTTTTCTGAAAAGAAAAAATGCTATTTTCTGAGCAGAACAAACAAACAAACAAAAAAGTGCAAATTTTTTAGAGAACATGTCTCGAACTGCAAAGGTTCTTGAGCTCATGTAGCACCTCTGAGACTAAGGGAAAGAAGTTGGTGGTAATAATAATAATAATAATAATAATAATAATAATAATAAAATTTATTTCTATCCCGCCTCTCCCAATGGATCGAGGCGGCATTACAAAAATATACAAATACATTAAAACATTAAAATGTACCCCATCCTCCCCACCCAGCAACCCTTCCATCCCCCTAAAACACATTAGTTATTAAAACAAATTAAAAACAAAATTAAACAAAGAGACAAATGATGAGAGGCGGTGGAACACTAATCTGGGAAGGCCTGTCGGAAGAGAACCGTCTTGACTGCTTTTTTAAAGCAGTCAAGACTGGTAATGTGCCGGGTCTCCTTCGGCAGGCCATTCCATAACTTAGGAGCGACAGGTCCTCTGGGTAACTGCAGCCAACCTAGTTCTGATTGGCTGCAGCAAATTCCTCCCAGAGGACCTTAGTGTGCGGGGCGGATTATATGGGAGAAGGCGATCCCACAGGTAGGCTGGCCCCAAGCCATGAAGGGCTTTAAAGGTAAAAACCAACACCTTGTACTGTGCCCGAAAACTAATAGGCAGCCAGTGTAAAGACTTCAGAATAGGTGTTGTGTGGTCAGTTTTAGATCTTCCGGTGACCAACCTGGCTGCCATATTCTGAATTAATTGAAGTTTCCGGACTAAGCACATGGGTAGCCCTATGTAGAGTGCATTACAGAAGTCAAGCCGTGAAGTTACCAGCGCATGTACCACTGTTTTTAGGTGTTCCAAGTCCAGGAAGGGGCGCAGCTGGCGTATCAGCCGAAGCTGATAGCAGGCACTCCTGGATGCCGCATCAATTTGAGCTGTCATCTGAAGCGGCGAGTCCAGGAGCACCCCCAAGCTGCGGACAGTCTTTCAGGGGAAGTGTGACCCCGTCTAGAACTGGTTGACAAACCTCTATACCTGGGCTGGGGCCCTTAACAGCAAGTACCTCCGTCTTATCTGGATTCAGCTTCAGTCTGTTTTTCCTCATCCAGTCCATTACTGCTTCTAGGCATTCATTTAGAGGTGAGATGCCATCCTTAGTTGATGCTTTTATCTGAGGCATGGAGAGATATATCTGGGTGTCATCAGCTTACTGATAGCACCTTACTCCATGCCTCCTGATGATCTCTCCCAGCGGTTTCATGTAGATGTTAAATAGCATTGGGGTCAGGATAGCATAAGCTGCCACGGGTTAAATCTACAGCCAGCCCTCCACATTTGCGGGTTCCACTTTTGAAGATTTGATTATTCACGGATTATTTGCTGTCACCTCTGCTGCCTCCCTATGCCATTTTTTTAAAATAGGCACTGCAAGCCTTGTGAGATTGAGAAACTGCAAAAGAAACTTATAGGGCCCTCTTAAAAATGGTGTGGGTCAGCAGTGGAGGTGGCAGTAAGCCCCACCAGCCACCCAGTTCTGCCTTATGAAGGAATCCTGATGCCTCAAAGGAATCTGTGGCAGGCTGAATATGGTGATCATACTTTTTATTGTATTAAATATGATTTGGGTGGGCCTAGAGTTATTCATGGTTTTTACACTTTCACAGGGTCCTGTACCCCTAACCCTAGCAAATGCGGAAGGATGACTGTATTTCATCAGATTCATAGAGTGAAGCCCTAGGAACAGACCTTTATAGCTATGAATGAGCTAGTTATGTGTGTGAATAGCAACGGAAATGCAAAACTTCTGGATACAGTGATGAGGTGAAAAATTCAATTTTAACTACTGTTGTAGAGGGACAACAACAGGAAGAAAGATATTGCCTAAAGCCAAGGTGAGTAAATAATCATATGAATAGTGAAGGGACTTACTGGAACATAGTATGATGCTGGCTGGGAACCAGAAAGGAGATGTGACAAACTGGGCAAGAAAGCCCTCATGAGGCTGGGGTGTTGACTAGTGTTAGAATATGTATAGTGTGCCAGGAAACCATTGTCTCTGTTCAACCCACTGCTGATGGATTACAGTTTGTGTATATATTCCAATTCTGCTGTTTCTCTTTCCAATCTTCCTTCGCAGGTTTTTTTGTTTTGCTTTGTTTTGTTTTGTTCAAGGACTGCTGTTCTGAGGTCTAAGATGGCATGTCCAGGAAGACTGAAGTGTTCTCCAACTGGTTTCTGTGTATTCCTATTCCTAATGTCTGATTTATATCCATTTAACTTCTGGTGCAGACACTAACTTGTCTGAGCAATGTAGAGTGCCAAAGGCATTGTTGAGAATGGCATATATCACGTTAGAGGATGAGCAAGTGAAAGTACCTCTAATATTGTGGGTGATATGATTAGATCCCGTGATGTCATTCCTTTGCATCCAGATTAATATGACTATGTTTTTGGATCCTGCAAAAGTTCTTTTCAGTTCAGAATTCTTTTTGTCAGAGTTTAAACAGTCAAGAAACCCACTTTTAAACCATTTTTGATTTTTTTAAAAAATTCTTTCTACTTTAAACAGAGGTTGGATGGTAACCTCTAAGGAGTGCTTTAGCTGTGTATTCCTTTGGGGGTGGTGGTGGATTAAGTGGCCCTTATATTACATTACAGCTCTCTGTTTCTATTCTATGTTTCGTTTCATTCCCTCTCATCTTCTACTCATGCCCATGGGGAGGAAGACAAAGAAAAAGAGGACAAGTGATGTTTTGCCTTGCTTTTCAGAGGAGAGGATAACAGCGACTTTACACACTGTATTTTTAGAAATACACTCAAAAATGTTGCAAGTGAGTGCAAAAAACATGCATCCACAAATACATGTAGCATATAAGCACAACCGACAGACAGCCATGATTGGCTGCAACTTCCTGTCAAAGGTATATTCACTGGACTAAGAAGACTGATGAACACTCAGGGTGGTTTTTAGTGTGGGGGGGAGATAAGACGCTCAAGGCAAAAACTGTAGAACACCCTTTCAGTGCTTCTTCCTAGGCAAATGCTGTTTAAAGGTTGGAATGAGTGAGGTCCGCCTGACAAACCAACCCTAACTATGCTTTTTTTCCAAATCAGCAAGGCAAGATTGATAATCAGTCTCTAATGATCTGCTCACTTCAAGAGGAATCCAATCATTCTGGGTGCTCAGTCACAGGTGAGTGCAGTAACCCTTCTGGAACGAGTTCAGTCAGCAATTATAGATAAAATATGAGGTATTTAATGCCAGTGAGGGGTAGTGGTAAATGGTGGACTAGATCTGAAGAGACCCCAGTTCAAATCTCCACAGATCCTTAAGCATGACTATGTGACTCTGGGCTAGTCACCATCTGGAATCCTAAGTGACCAAACAGGCTACAGACTGCCCTGAAGAAGGTAGTATTAAAAGGGTGGGACACAGATAATAATATAAAGACTATCTTCCCAAAAAAAGGTAGCTTGGTTCTTTAAATATACATATTACAAATTAAAAACAAGCAACATGCATAGTCAAATAAAAGCCAGTTATAATGCAATATAAAATCACTGTGACTTACTGAGAGTAAGGTGTGTTATAACACTGCAGCAATGGGGTACAAAGAGCTTCAAAGACTCCTCAGGACAGCACTGAAATGTCACAAAAAATTACATTCTACATTAAGATATTTTTGCAAGATACTGAGCAATAATTAGGAATGTGCTCTGTTGAGCAGCCTTCTTTCTGAAGGGGTTAAGGCATTAACAGTTAGGCTATAAGTAGGGGGAGTGGAACTGGAAAGGATTCCTTGGGCCAGCAAAACACAAGTTATGATTACTTCCTAGTTCTCCTCAACCGAGAAGGGAGAGGGGAGAGAAAAAAGTAAAGTCTCACTTTCACAGCAGCACGGCACATGTCAGCTACCATTCGACCTGCCACTCTTGTCTCAAATATATTGGAAACAGCAAAATTGAAAACCTTCTCCAAGGCAACCTATGAGAAAAGCAAGAAATAAAAGATGTAACATGACCCAGTAGCAAATGTTGTTACTTGAGTAAAATATGTACTCACACCTCAAGATCTAATCTACAACATTACTAGAACTAGGACTTAAAGAGACAGTATAATTTAGTCTTGGCCACAATGGAGAAAAGATCTCAGAAACTGAATAAGACTCTAATTTCGGCAACAGCTAGAGATATAAAATTTCTGACAATTCTGAAGCCACGGGAAGTGTGAGTACAGCTTTATCTTAACAAGCATTTCACTCATTCCAAAAAATGCAAGCACTTCAAATTTTTTTCCTATATTCCACAAAGTTTCCAACTTTTCCACTGGAAAAATTGTCCAGGGTGGGGAGACAAGAAAAAAACCTCCATCCCCCCCCTATTTCCCCCCAGACCTTCATATCTCTATCAAAAGCATTAACCAATGGTGATGAAAGTTTCTTGACAAATGTATCACAAAAGAAACCCAAAGCATGAGACAGTGCTGTTCCAATGCTCTCAACTGAGGGCTGTATATGCAATTCCCTGGGCCAGAGCGCAGCAGCAGACAGTGTTGGGCAGGCAAAATTTATGTCAAGGCTTTCTGGACTTGTTTGTTTGGCATGCTGCACTCATCCACTGCCAACACCACTTGCTGAACACCTATGACAACAAACAAACATGCCTGTAAGAGGCCTATGAGCCAACCAGGGGGAAGATGGAGGCCCAATGCTTTACATAAAAACAAACAAACAAACAAAGGAGGAAAAATTCTACAGCCCAGGGACAATGCAATACCCGCACAGATCCAAAGAACTATGAAGCTACTTTGTTCCCAAGGGGGCTTTAGGTCTGTGTGTTCTGAGCATCACCCCTCTCATGTCACTTGCCACGTATCTTTAAAAAGCATGTCATACAGCACGAGCCCCTTCTGTTTATAAAAATTAAAATTAAAATCCACAAGGAGTGCCCAGGCCCCTGAGTTGACCTAAAGAACCATTTCATTCCTGCATCACTATAGTTTTAATATAATGAAGTCTAATATTTTTACAATACTGCATAATTAACAGTTAGATAGATGGTAGAATGAACATATACACCAACCCATAGACTTTTCTTTCATAAAAACTGAGAGAGAGGCAAGCAAGTTGAAACACACCTTGAATATATCTTTTGAACATTGTGTGAGAATTGTGCTGAAAGTGGATGACAGGCCTAATTCCACTAAACTCTCCAAATGAGTCATCTTTTCTGTTTCAGTTTCCTCTCTTGTTTGCTCCAGTGTGCTGCTTTCTATGAGCCCAAAGCACCTAAGGGGAGGCGAAGGAAAAATGGCATCGAATTAACATCACTGTTCTAGCAACTTTCCCACAGATGTCTCCACAGACTGGCAAGATGCTATAAAGTCTATGTGACCTATTCCCCTGGCTTGTGAATGGTCATCATCCAGGTCAGTTCTGGCAAACAGACAATGCTTGAAGCTATACGTGCTATTTTTTGCATGTAGTAAACCACAAACTGCTAAAACAAGTAATGTGTGGACAAGATGACTAGCAAAGAAGCTTGTTTATTTGGGAGGCTGATTTTATTTTAAATTTACTTATAGCCATAGTACTGAAACTGTGTCCACTTCTAGGATAAGCCAAGAAGGCAGTTACCTAAGATTCACTGAAGAATCTCCCCCTAGCTGCAACAGAGGTTCTGAAATATGCAGAATATTCCAGATCACAAAAGGAAGGAACAGAAAAGGCTTCAGTTCTTACTCATTCTTTTTGAAAACAGCCTAGGGGACAGGGAATAGCTACTGTAACGTCATATCCAAACGTACAACTGCCCATACACACTCTCCCTACTTTGTTCCTCTAGCTCTATTACTGAGCTATTCAAACTGTTTTTCCATCATCCACTGACTCTCATAATTTCCATTCAAAATACTCACACAATGAAACCAAACAGTCCTTCTCTTCAAATTCCAACTCAAAACACACGTGTATAATGAACTGTTTCACTTAGTCTCCAATAAAATGGCGGTATGTCCATTTTCCTCCTTATTAAAAAAGCTTAGGGAGAACTCAGCATGCGTTCAGAGCAGGACTATTAACAGCACTTATATCCTGTAACTTATAGATGATGATCTGGGAGACAGCTTCAGAATGACATGAAGTGTGAGAGACAAGGTTGAAATATATGGGAAAGCCAAATGGACCAGAGCCTTAGTGCAGTGGTTTGAGTATTGGACTATAACCTTGGAGACCAAGGTTCAATTCCCCATTCAGCCATGTAAACCCACTGGATGATCTTGGGTGCATCACACATGACAGCTTCCCCATGACAGGTTTGCCTTAGGATTGCCATAAGTCTGAAATGACTTGAAGGCAAACAAAAACAACAACAAATGAGCCATTGCAACTTGCCTGTCCATGAACTGCAGTACAAAATCTTCAAATTCAGCAGTAGCAGAGCACAGTTCTCTTTCCACCTATGATTTCAAAACACAGTAGAAAAATCAAGCTTTCCTCTGACTCCTTTACTACTTCCAAATTATGGCTTATACTTGATGTCATCCTAGCAGAAATTTATCCCTCTCTCTTTCTCCTGACACTTTTGCTGCTAAATGGAAAAATAGCTCCAAAGGATGTCTCAGACCTCCAGATCTCATTTTGAAGGTCCACAGGAGATGCAGTGGAGGTTAGGGAATGATTACTCCCCTCCTGGTTTTAATGAAAGAAAGAGATCTGCCTGTACCATCACCCCACTAGCTTGTAGCCAATGATAACAGTTCCCAAACTGCAGCTAAAGATTTCAGCTGAACTTTATATTTATTATGAGAATTGTTATGCCACGTTCAAATAATCTGGTATTAGTAACTAAGAACTCCATTCTCCATACGCTTGTTTTCAACATATTCTTTATCAGAGGAAAATAACAGAGAACTCCAAATTCTGCCAACACTCAAAATGCTGAGATCAGCATCTACAAAAATATATTAAAATAAGTAAAGCCCTGTATTTCAAACTTTTAGCCATAAATCTCCAAATGCAAAGCTTAATTTTTTGGGCTGTAAAGTATAATCAAAGGATATAACGATTTTATTTTCTTCTACTTTAAGCTTCTACTCACATTACTGTAAACCACTGTAAGATTTTAAAATCGGAAGTGGCATAAAAAGGTTTTAAATAAAACAAATTATTACACAAGAGATTGTTGCTTTCTCATATTTAGACCTGGAATATATTTTCATGCAATTACAGATAAATCCTTTCCCATACATAAAGTAAAGCGAAATTAACCATTTAATATCTTACCTCTGTGAGATTATTTCTCTCTTGTAATACAGATGAACAGTCTACTAAAGGCACAAGAGTGGAAAACGTTGCAATAAACTGGAATGTGATCTAATGGGAAATGCAAAGAAAGTTTCAATATGTATCAATTATACTGAAAGCTGACACTGCATTTTTTAAGTCATACTGTTTGAATATGCGCTAAATAAAGTACACAAGCATTTCAGATACTAGAAATCTCCCTACAACCCATATATGATGCAACAAATGGTGCAACAAGTTTTTACTTATATAGAATTCCTACCAGCTTGACTTTGTACGTCACAACAAGCCAAAAAAGAGAATCATAAGGCTGCTGGAATATGGGCCCAACAATAACTGGTGGGCTTTGTGACTCCCATACCTGTCCTTACCATGGTTCAGCACAACATGCATAAAGATAAACAAGCTGGAGCAAGCCTTGCACTTAAGTACTCCCTTTCTCCCCCACCCTCAATGCCAGAAGGCAGAGTTTGAAAACTTGCTCTTCACCTCTACTTCATTTATAGTTGTCATGTTACAATACAAGCCACCAAATTGTATATTTTTTTTATAATCCCATGAGTACTGTGGTTCATGGAGGATGAGAGGGTGATAGCTAATTAGCTTCAGCTAGGCATGGGCAATATGCAACCCAGGGGTCATATGAAGCCGGTTGTGCATCCTTCCTGATTTCCTTGACTACCTTTTTCTGCCTCCCTCCAAAAAAGTGAATTCTCTTGCTTCGCAGCTCCCAGAAGCAGCAATTCACTTTTTAACAGATTGCAAAGGTCCCCTCTACTGATTATCATGATTATCCAACTTCCAACAACAGAGAGAGACATTCTGCCATTTCTGAGGGGAGAGAGTTGCTTTGTTTTTTTGGCAGCCTATGAAGTCCCCAGATGATCCCAGGGCAGAACATGTACCTTTGGACCTGCTGTGTACTTTGTCCAGTCCTGTCATAAACTGAGGAGAGACTGAAATATGGGAAGACACATGGGAATGAAGTGGTGAAGCTGAAGTCATATTCTGAAGTGAGCTAAAATAGACTGGCTTGCGTCGTAACAACATGTGGAGCTTAATATACTCACCATGCATTTGCTAAAGTCATTTGGATCTACACCAGGCAACGCTCTCATCAACAGAGGTAACATGTGTGTTGGACCTTCAGGAAATGACTTGCCCCCAGACACCAGGCTACGAGCTACTCCAATTACACAGCTTAAGGTGGCTGTGAGCTGATGAGGTTCCGTTAATGTCTCCAGTGCAGGGTATGTTCTATGCAATTTTATGAGGGATAAAAATTAAGACAAATTTTTAAAAAATGTTTGATGATGTTTCTTTTCTGCAGCTTACCAGATAAGCTCTCTCGCATGCATATCTGAAGTATTGCAATGAGAAGCTCATGAAAACCAGAATTAGGTTTCAATATTTTTTAAAATGATTCTTTGCATACACGCTTCTTTCATATCAACTACAGCTGCAGGTTTGCATTGTTTTAATACTGTGAATAATTTAACTCTACTGTAATGTTCATTTTTCGTTTTTTAAAATTGTATTATTCTTTTTGAGGCCCAAATTAGGGAGAAAAGCAGGATAATAGTAGTAGTAGTAGTAGTAATAGTAGTAGTAGTAGTAGTAGTAGTAGTAATAATAATAATAATAATAATAATAATAATAATAATAATAATATCATATTTGCTGGTGTATAAGATATTTTTCTTAAAAGATACCCTGTGAAAATGGGGTGCATCTTATACACCAGCAAATACTGTAACACTGAAAACATAGGGAATGAACTAAGAGCCAAAGTTCTCCTTGCCCAAGCAACCAAGAAGGGAAGGGGTAGTGGAATCCAAGTGAAGCACTCCTTACGTTCTCCTCCTCTCCTATGCATTTTGACTCTCCTAGGGCCCAAGAAAAATTGATGCAACACTCTTTTCATTCCCCTCCTCTCCTGGCGCAGCACTCCTTTCATTCCCCTCACCAGGGAACTAAATTTTTTCCCCTGAAAAATACCCCTTGAAAGTAGGGTGCATCCTATATGCCAGTGTGTCAAATACAAAAGCAGATATGGTAATATCACCACTACTCCATGTTGGTCTATGCCCAGAATGATCAAAACTTTTCTTTAACTATGAAGTTTTAGTATTTTCTAGAGTAGCCAGAACAGACAAGCAGCTTCTCATATATGAGAAGCAAGGGTTGTTGACTGCAGCTGAGTGGTGGGTTTTTCAGGACAGAGTAGAAGAAGTACTTCACCACACAGTACATAAACTATAGTATCCACTTCCCTAATATGCGGTGATGGCTATTAACATGGACAGCTAAAAATAAGTTTAAACAAATTCTTCGAAGACCTAAGGTTATAAATAGCTGCTAGTCATGATGACCGAATACTATCTCTACAATCAGAAAAACCATCCCTCTGAATAATGGTAACAGGAGAAGACTATTATGTCTTCTTTGTGGGACTCCCACTGGCAGCAGTGGTTGATTACTACGGGGAAAAAGATGTTGAACTAGACAGGCCTTGGTTCTGATTCAAAGGGGACTTTCTTGTGTCAATTCTGCAGAAGAACTAAGCAGATTTTTCTCTCTTCTCTCTCATGTTGGCTTGCTGTTCTGGTGCTAGGCTGATATAAGCAGGAAACTATAGTAGCTCAAGTCCAATGGATGAAGGAACAGGACAGGCCTATACCAGGAGTAGAGAAAGTGTAGCCCAAGGGGGCAACTTTACAATCCTCTCAAATCTCCATTAAGTCCCCAGATCTCTCCAATTTTTTTTTGGAGGGGGTATGTGTCATTTTTCTCCCCAAGCCCACCAAAAATGGGCAAACCACTGTAAAAGACCCCCACATAGGTCAAAAACCTTGTCCACACTCCATAATCACCCCCAAAACAAATTGGATTGATATGTCAGTTCTGGCTGTGGTGGACAGTCCAGCCATAGGGTAGGGTTGGGGCATTTAAAAGGTCCCATGTGCAATTGCCCTCTCCCGGCTCATAACCTGCCAGGTCCGCCACCTCATAGCTCAGAGCATTTCATCTGATCCAAAGAAATCTGCAAGGGGACAGAAAAGCTCACAATCTTCATGGGAAGGAATATTTTTCTAGAAGGATTGAGTGGGCTATGCCAAGGTAAATGGTCCCTCCTTATAAGCAGAAAATGTCTGCTGCCTTGCATTGCTCCTCTACTATCATTTATAGCAGACACAGTAAAAGTGCAGCTTGCAGGCACATGCAGCCCCTAGAGCTGTCTTCTGTGTGTATCTGTAGTCTACAGAGTTAAAAAAGTGTTTTGAAAAAACATTTTAAAAATTGGTCCAAAAGTGCCCCCCAAATGCCTTCTAGGGAGCTGCAGGGGAAGCGAGGCAATTCTGCAGTCTCAGGTCTAGCACAAGTCTCTCTCTCTCTTTTTCTTTTTTCCTAACAGGAAGTGGGACACTTTGTTGTTATTGTTTCAAAAAAAGGCCTCTTCCAAGCCTAAAGTGGCACAGGAAAGCCAAAAAATGGCAAAATTGTCCATCATGCCTACTAGAGGGTGCTGGGGGGCATTTATTTTACTTTTGCTCAGGGTGTACCAAACCCGAACAGCTGTTTATCACTGATCTATACAGTCCCATCCACTTATTCTGATGGACTTCAGATCTTTCCCATTATGTGATTTATATATGCTTTGGTTTCCGCTAAGACAATGTTTTAAAGATTCTTAGAATCATTCAAAGTAATGTGACACAGGACATATATGAACAGTTAACTTTGCAGATGGCAGCTGAAAAAACAAACTGGGAGACAGGTGGATGGGTGGGCAGACAGCCTGAAACAGCCGAAATACTGTCACAGAACACACTGTGCCTGCTCTGTGTCTTGGCTCTCCATGCAAGGCATTAACATTAGGAAAGTTCAGTATATATCTATGGAGTTCTGAGAAGATATATTTTATGGTAGACTCAATTTCAAACATTCTACTATCTATGCAATGCAACCTCAAATACATTTAATACATCTAAAATGAAGGTATATTGCATTTGCTCCTATTTAGGACTATGTTAAAAATGCATAGAGGTACTCTATGCAAAAAACTCAATGTGATTCACGAGATTTACAACTATTTCTAGGACCTCAACTTGTTGTTGTTTTGACAGCTGCTTTTCATTGGCATTTTAACTGTTTTACATCTACTAAGTCTGCCAGAAGGAAATATTGAACCAGAATGACAGCATACACATTTTGTAAAAAAATAAATCTACGGAATAGGAGACTGCCATGTAAATTAAAACAAGAAAGTGGATAAGAAAGTGAAAAGTGGCTAACAGCATGCACCTGAACAAACAAGCACAGAAAGTCCAACCTTCCTTCTAAGCTTCCCAGCTGCAGAAAATACAACACTTTGGCACACCTTTTCCAGGGCACCTGAACAGCAGATATTATTAACTTTTTCTGACCTCCCTTAGTACTTACTTTTCAAGTACTGGTGGGATTACCAACTCAGGACACATTAGTGCAAGGTTCTGAAGTGCTTGGGCTGCCTCTAGGCTTCCAGTTTTGCTGAACATGGCCAGAAGCACAGGCTGAATAATACATTCTACAAAGTCTGTTATGTCCTGGTCAGTAAGCTTATGGCTATCAGGCACGGGAGTAAGCCAAGTCATCTTCTTATAACGCTCACGATGCAATCTTCTGACAACACTACTGGGCAGCCGCTGAAGTAACTTCATTAGTTTGTTCTGTCAACACAGGGGAAAAGGCAACAGAATCCATTAAATTAAAAGCAAAGAAACCAAAAAGAGGCTTTTTGTTGTTTCTACATTCAGTGCATTAAATATAAAATAATGTAGGCCACTTGTCAAGAAGTTCGCTGTGTTTTTTTACCTTAAAAGTTGAAACCTGATGACTTAAGAGGCAGTTTGGACATTCAAAGTCTTTTCCACATAATATACTCAGATTATCCTCATGGACATGATAAAGCAGAAGGCAATTACATGTGGCTTTCTTGACCACAGAGATAGCCAGAGCTATTTGAAACAATAATGAATAATGATCAGGAAGCCTACACTTGTATTTGTGGATGTTCTGGACCACACATTTGATAGCACACATAGAAAGAGTCTGTCTAAATCAATCTAAAGAAATCACTCTAACGTTAGCCACAAAATTAATACAACTTTATAATCTGTCAAAACAACATCTTTTTAAATTAGAATGTCACTGGGACTCAGTAGCTGTGGCTAGTTTGAATTTTCAGGTGGCTTAAGTCAGCCTTCTCCAGCTTCTTGTGTTGGGCTGCAAATCCCATCAATGGCCATACTAACTAGGCACAATAGGAACTGTAGCCCAATATAGGGAAATACTTGTTTGGGGACGGCCTACTTTTAAGTAATTAAGGATCAGATACAGAATGGAACCAAACGTCCAGGATATAATTCTTTTCTCAGAGATGGACTGCACATGAAGGCTAATACGATTTTTATCTTTCACTCTCCTACTGCACTCAGTATTATTTCTTCTGTAATCCCAATTGTTTCTGAAGCTACAACAGAGCACATCTAGATTATTTATAAAGTCATCCAGATTTTTTTACCACTCTATTCTGCTTTGGTTAGACCTCATCTGGAATACTGCGTCCAGTTGTGGGCACCTCAATTCAAGAAGGATATTGACATGTCCAGAGGAGGGTGACCAAAATGGTGAAGGGTCTAGAAGCCATGCCCTATGAGGAACAGCTTAGGAAGCTGGGTATGTTTAGTCTGCAGAAGAGAAGGTTAAGAGGGGACATGAGCGCTATGTTTAAATATTTGAAGGGATGTCATGTTGAGGAGGAAGTGGGATTGTTTTCCTCTGCTCCAGAGACTAGGACAAGGAGCAATGGATTCAAGGTGCAGGAAAGAAGATTCCACCTGAACCTCAGGAAGAACTTCCTGATGATCAGAGCTGTCCAGCAGTGGAATCTGCTGCCTTGGAGTGTGGTAGAGTCTCCTTCTTTGGATGTTTTTAAGCAGAGGCTGGATGGCCATCTGTTGGGAATGCTTTGATGTGGGTTCCTGCATAGCAGGGGGTTGGACTGGATGACCCTTGTGGTCTCTTCCAACTCTTAATTCTGTGATTCTATGATTTTTTGGGGCTTGCAATATTGATTTACCACTGAGGTGCTAAATTCCCAACATAGGACCTTACATGTTCTTTCAGATGAAATAATGTTGGGCCAATGCAAACATACTGATGTAAAGTCCTCAGCGCAAACTAAGCAACTAAGGGGAGGTAGCGAGATCACTCCATCACTCCATTGCACCCTACTGGGTGCATATTTCTCTCGGTCTTCATTGCATCTGTACCAAACATGATCCACCCAATCCTAATTAGGAGGAAGACCTGGTTACCATTCAGTAATGTTTACATTAGTGCTCTGGCCAGGGCAGCATTACTTATTAGTGTGTCTTATGCACTATAATCCATAATTATTAGCCACTACCAGGGGAAGGGTGCACTCAAAACTGGCCTTTTCTTCTTTGGTCACCTATATAGCTAGAACCAGAGAGCCAGAGTGGTGCAGTGGCTTCAGTGTTGGACCATGACCCTGGAGACCAGGGTTCAATTCCTCACTTGGCCATAGAAACCCAGTGGATGACCACGGGCATGTCACACACTCTTGGCCTCCAGAAAACCCCGTGACAGGTTCGCCTAAGGGTCACTATAAGTCAGAAACAACGTGAAGGAACACAAGAAACAACGCTAGAATCCCTTCCACAATGCCTCTAAGATACTTCCTCCCTCTTTAACATTTCCTCAAAACTCTTTTCCAAGAAGTTTCTGAAATGAGCACACTCTATTTAACTTAGTTCAAGTTATGTGTAGCAAGCACATGCAAAGTGCAGGCATATTCTTCCTCTATTTTCTCTCCAGCCTTTGTCCCATCACAACCAGTGCTGTTTCCCTGTGCCTATTTTCAGACGGAGTCCTTTGAATTAAAGACTTGACAATCTTGTTCTCTGTAAAGCGCCGTTTATATGGAAGGCAATAAATACTCCTCCCATGACCTACTATTGCCATCCTTCCTCCTTCTCATCCCAAGTGTTTAAAATGTCATTTAGTGTGAACATTGCTCTACTGAAAGGCAGCTGAAGAAAAGAAAGAGCAGCAACATTCTCCCCTCCAAAAGAAAATTTAAGTTCTTGATGTTAGGATTAGAAAAGAAAAGTATATAATGTCTGCTTACCAACCAGCGCCCATTATTTGAGGGGTGGTAAAAAGACGCAATGCTTTTGAATAACCCAGACAAGTGCTTCTGTACAAGTTTGCTTGGTCCACCCTGTTCAGATAAAGATAAAAAGAAGTTTCGTATTTGTCAGGCTCACTGACAAAGCCACAAGACAATCTTAACACACTTTGCAGTATTGCTGGTAACAGCGTCATGCTTCTTGGCCAGCAAAACCCTGGCTCTAAAAGGCTGGCAAGTATGTGAGCTACAGAAGCAGCTCTTCCAGAAATGCAATGTTGGAATTTACAGACTAATTATTTTCATTATCAATTAAAACAAAGAACAAACAAACAAATAAATAAATAAAATTCAGGTTCTGTGGAACAGCAGGGAAAGAGCTACTTTTTAAACAAAGTAGACAAAGGATGTGTTCCCAGTTGTCTACAGTAGAAATCAACAGATGTGTAGTTTAATTTGTGTTGATCAGCTGACACACTAAAATAAAATATATATTGGTCAAGCTAAGCAATTTTTATTTTCTATCCAGTAATCCTCCCAAATTATAATTAGGATATGCTAAAAAATTTGCTGAGATCTTCCCTGTTTAAGGAAAACATTCCTTTCAAGTAGTTCAAGGGACAGAGATAGTCCCACATCTTTCCCAGGCTGGGGATGTTATTGCCTTGATATACCAGGTAATGCCTGTCCTGTCTCCTTTGAAATACTTACTGTTACATGTTGATTTTATTACACAGCAAAGATGTGCAGCTTTTTTGCCCCCAACAGCCTCATCCAGCTGAGGCCACATATGCAAAAGAGAGCACACATATAGGACAGAGGGAGATTTAACTGTTCACCCATCCTAAACAGTTTCACTGAGATGGCGATCCTACTAGGTTATTGAGAATGGAGAGGGTAAACCCTCCTTGCCCATTCCCTCCATCTCAATGGGTATTGCCACTTCAGTTCTGCCATCAACAGCACTGATGCAGTATTTGGGAGGTGTGCTTCAGTCTCCTCCCCATCTTCTTCCAGAAACCCCAATGGGCATCATTGCTTGAGTGCCACCATTAGCTGTGTGGAGGCAGTGATGTCAAGCCAGGACTCTGCCAATTGCGGGGAGGGAGAGGCTATGCAACCCTATTAAGCAACCCTACTAAGATATTTTTTGTGGCCAGGTGTTCTGGAAAGGTGTTCTCCAGCCTGGACAACAGAGTGGGCTCTTCTGAGATGCTAACCATCCTCACTCTCCCTATAAAGCACATCTTTATTCATTCCTGTGCTCTGGGGACAATCAAGGTATGTACAGTCAGCCTTCCACATTTGCAGGTTTGATTTTCATGGATTTGATACACATGCTATTGATTATTTGAGAATTTGTTCAACCCCTGTCTCCCAACCTCAGGATCCTTTTTTTCCCTCCTGGAGAGAACTTTCCCTCTCTGCGGCTCCAATCAGGCCATGCAGCCCATTAAAAACCTGCCTCTGGACCTCTACTCTTCCATTAGCCACAGTCTAGCCAGCTAAGGACAGCTTATAGCCAAATTTCTCAATACCACAAACCCTCTCCCAGTGCCTCCCCACCCTGAGGAAGGAGACTGGTAAGCGAGAGGAAGTACATAGTCACCATGCCAACTCACCCCCTTCTTTCTGTTCCCTGACCTGGTTTGGATCCTAGGTGCCTGTTCTCCCCACCATGCCTTGGCCTCCTTCCCACAGTTACACACACACACACACACATACATTTTGAGATTTACAATTTTTCCACTTTTGGAAAGGTTCTGCACCCCTAACCCTAGTGAATGTGGAGGGCCAACTGTATTGTCCAGCAAAACAGAAGTATCATTTATTTAAACACATTTGTCTAATCAGCTTAATCCTATTGGTTTCCAAGCCAATGTAAAATAAATACGGATAACTGGGATGCTTGCAAGTCAAGTCCCTTGTAACTGAGGCGTGCATGGAGGGGAGGGGAGTCCATACAAAAAAACCAAAAAGATGCTACCATCATGGCTGTGATCCACATGACTGCATGCCCTATGTCATATGCATTTGTTAGGAATCGTGGAACCAAAACCTGGTTGCTTCCCACTGGAAGGTTCAAACTTCGGAGTATTCTGGTAAATATCTGTGGGAAAGAAATTCATAACTCGGTAACAACATTAGTATTTGATTCTTTACTCTTATCCATGCATTTATATATCATCTTAACAACTTTATCCACAAAGCATTCTGGCAGCAAATGCTCTTTTTGAATGGCATGGGTATTATTGTTGTTGTTAACGTCGTCATCATCTTTATTTATATCCCCTTTTCTCCTGGTTGGGACTCAAAGCAGCTTACAAAATTAAAAAGACAGTTAAAACCCATAGAATACAAAAGTTATTGTATGAATTAAATAATCAAAAAGAACTAAAACAAATTTTAAATACACAATTAAAAACTCAAACATTTGTCAACAACACAATATCCAGTACACTTCTATCAGGATACTGCTGCTGGCACAAAGCTAGCTAGCTTGGTTCTTTCAGAATAGAACTCCTGGAACGTTTTCAGATGTGTGATGAACTCCTCTACAACTTTTCAGCCAACTACAAAGTGCATGACTGGGCCATTTGGAAATTGCCCTCAATTTATACATGTTACCATTGCACAGCAGCTCCAAAACTCTACAAATAGTTTAAAACTTCTCACTGTTAGACACATATTCCCCACCAGCATCTGGAAAGGGTCTCCATAAAAATATTGAAGAAATTAAGTCATGACATTTCACCAATTATCCTTTCAAAGTACCGCTAAACAAAATCTTACTCTCAGCAGCAGCCACTAAAGCTCATGTTTCCTTTCCCAGAATTACCAGGTATCCTGAAAAGCTTGGCAATAGCTAATGGCGTTCCAGAACAGTTTTTTTTTAACTACAGAGCAAAACATTATAATTAATTAAGACATGAAATGCCTCAAGGTTCAGGGTCTACAGAAATGATTTAGGACAGCCTGTGAGAATAAGAGATGCTTATGGTCATTAAAGATTATTTAAATACAAGTAGGAACCCACAAATATTTGCAGAAGGAAATAGGGCAGGGCAGGGCAGGGCAGAGAGAAGGAACTTGCTTCTTTATCTCTTCCCAGAGCTAGTGCTGAAGCTGGCTGGAGGATTCTGGGAGCTAAAGTCCCCAAAATTATTTTTTTCAGGCTGCCCTCCCCATCAGCTCATTTTCCTCCCCATTCCTGTCACTCTTCAAGAGATACAAGAGATTGCCCATCTCTTCAGGAGTCCTATTTGTCAAAATTTTAGAACATAATGGAAAAAAGACAGTAAATACCATGATGGTACCACATCAGTGGTAAGACAGGAGGCAGTAGGAAAAGAAGACTGCATTACCAGTGGACAGACTCAATCAAGGAAGCCACAGCCCTGAACTTGCAAGACCTGAGCAGGGCCCTTGATAATGCAGTGACTTGGAGATCTCTCATTCAGAAGACCACCATTAAGTTGAAGCTAACTTGATGGCAATTAACAGCAACAGCCATGATGGTGATTTATAATTTAAGGGTCCATTATCTTCCTTTTAATTATCATACTTTAATGGAAATGGCAGAGTATAGAAAATATAAAAAGGAGGGATAAATCTTCAGTTACCATGGTCACAAAATAAAATGGCTTTCTAAAGTCAAACAAAACAAGGTCTTATCAGTGGCTACTTCCATGACACTCAAAGAAAGGCAATATCTATTTTCAGAGTCACTAAAGGAGTTAAGAAAATCTACCTTCATGATATCTGTTGGTGAGCCTCCCTGACACAGAAAAGGTACATGTGATGTTGGCAAAGAAAATACTGTACAACAGAACAGTCCTCACGTTGTTGCTTAATCTTTACATTCTTACCATTTCCTTTTATTAGACATTACCTTTGGAATATAGGGATCCCAGTTGATGTAACCTATGTTGTCAGTGGCCAAGCGAGCAAAAAGGTTGACCAGATGCTGGAAAGAAACCACAGACCACATTTTCATGATTAGACTACACATTTGGAAGACATAATTTACCCTAGCTAAAGCTAAACATGATTTAGCTTTAATCTCAGTGTCTACATTAACATAGCCCATGGCTGTTGCTGAAAGGGGGAATAAGTAAGTAGAGGGCTTATGTATGGCCAAGAGACTGAGAAATATGTCTTCACCAGGCTAGATTATTAACACACTACTAACACACTAGATTATTAGCACACTACCAAATCCAGGGTAGCTTGCTTTGAAGAGTCCTGGCTACATACAATTAAATAACATTCATGACAAGCACAAGAAGAGGCCCTTTCCCATGTCTTCATGATTCGCTTGTGTATTAAAAGATGCCAAGCAGATCCTGGTGCACTGTTATGAGTTAACATTACAGCAGTTACAATAGCTCAGATTTGAACTTTCAGTTTGGGAAAATGCCAAGACTCTCAAGCTACAAAAGAAAAATTGCATAAGAGGGTAATTAAACCGTGTCCACCAAATAAAATGTGGGCTTGTTTGTTCAAATAGTGAGAGCTCTGAAATGGTCTTCTTGGCACCAAAATTTCTAGTTCAGTTACCTATGTGTCACCTTCATACTAACTGGGGGCAGAAGGGGAATAAGAATACTTACCCCTTCCCACTGTGGAAGATTTTGAACTGAAACCCAAAGACCTAGAAACTCATCAAACCAGAGCCTGCAAGAGAATGAAATCAGACCAACAGGCTTATGGTTGTGTCAAATTCTTCACTAGGCAGCACAAAAATAAATTGTTGTGCAATGAATCATCATAATAATTAATAGATAATGCCCAAATCCAACAAACTAGTTCCAGTAATAGGACTGTTTCTGTCAGCAGAAATAAGCACAGAGCATCCCTTCCTTCCTTGTAGCATCTTGTACACCCTTGAGATTTGCTCCAGAAAGCTAAGGGATTCTCCAAAGCAGATTCCCATGTGGTACAGCGGAGAAGAGAGAGTGGGAAAGCCCCTGATGTGGTTTTGGATGCCACTTCATTTAATAAATATCTCTATACTGTTTGAATCCTAAGGGACTCTCCCATGTTATCTCAGTAATCCTTACACTAACCCTAAAATGTCCATCAGTATTACTAGTTCTCTTATAGAAGGAAGTCTGATACAAGGTAGTTGCTTAAGGTCATCCAGAGACAGGATGTTACTGAAGGAACATTTAAACCAGAAGGATTCAACTTTACTATTCATAATCTTGGTTACTACAGCAAAACAACTTCTGTCTAGAAAGTTAAGATAATTTCCTTCAACTCACACTTCACATCCTCAACAGTCAGCCTGCAAAAATATTTTTCAATCACTGTGGCCTCCTGCCCCTAAGACGGTTTCAGCCCTTTATATTTTGCTCATTTTAATCCTTCTTCCCAATTAAGTAATTTCTAAATCCACACACGGTTATGTGTGCTGATGCCACATGTCTCCAACAGCATTGTCAGGTAAAAAAATATGCAGCCTTCAGTGACACCCACCACCACTGAGCAGGGGGGGCTTTTCTTGTTGTTCAGAATAAGGAGAACAGGATTCCAGGAAGCCTCCAGGAAGCACAGTTCTCAAAAACAAGGCATGCAGATCTGCTTTGGCAAAACGATGCTTTTAAGTCTTCACAATTACATAATGCTTCTACGGTTACTGTTCTAATTTTTGACCTTGTCAAAACTCATCAACCTCAAGCTCTTCAGGATACTAAGAAACAAAACAGTTCTATGCCTACCATGTCAGTTATCTCTGGCCATTTCTTCATTTGAAACAGAGAACAAAGGCCTTGAAGGATCAGCCTTAAACCTCCAGAAAATTTCCCACATGACCTCAGAAAAACGTCAAGATTCATCAGCCTCTGAGACCAGCATAAAAATCATTTTTCTACTTCTGAAGAAGTCATAGACAGCCTGCAGGTTAAACTTCATCAGATAATGATCTCAACAGAATATTGGTCCATCTTTGCACCAGGCATTTGGGACTAAGTCCTGCTGATTTAAATGGAACTTATTTTGAAGAAACTGTCAGCCTGAACATTTTAGAAGCTCAAAAGGAGCCATACAATCTCATTACAGTTACAAAAAGATCAAAATTTATAGATATGCAAATAGAATTGTACACATTCACACATATCTATGCAAACATTTAATATATCAATAAAACAAAATTAATCCACATAGGAAAGGCAGCCTATTGAATCTAAGAAACCCACACATATAATGTTTTTGATGGGATGGATCCTATCAGCAGTTACTACATTTGTCAAGTTATGCAAAGAACTCAAGGATGGAATACAGTCGAGTGAGGAGGTGTTATATGAATAGGCACTTGAGTAAGCATGGCTTAATATGACCTTGAAGAGATAAGCCTCAAGAGACACCCCACTGAGATATGAAGCCACTTAATGAGAATATTCAAGGACAGCCTCAAAGAGCCTGCAGAAAAATATACACAGCTGCCTCAGTTCATGAGGACAGCAAATATTAAAAAGATTGGTTTTAAAAGTTTATTATTCATAGCTGTATAGCTAGGTTGGTCAACTTCCACAGTATTCTGTAGGTGCACTGAGATTATTTTAATCAACACAGCTCAGTTTCTTTTTCTTTTCATTCCCTATCAAGAGACCTTGCCAATGCATATGATTGCCCCTGCCCAAAGTCAAAATATCTTCTAAGGCTCTGCACACAGTTGAAATTATCTTGAAAAGTCAACCTGAACAAGGCATACAGTGGAAGGAATCTCTCGCTCATCCATTTACCAGTTTACAGACACAGTTCTTTTGAGTATGGCCAATGTCTTGAGTACACCTAGTGGAGTATTTGACTCCCGCCCTCCTCTGAAAGGCTAGACCATACCACATATTTCTGAAACTCCTCTCCATTTCAAAGAAAGTACACCCTATGGCATGTAGATGTTTTTTGTTTTTCAAAAAAAACAAAAAAAAAACACCAACACTGAAACACTTATAACTAATACCAGTCAAGCCAATGTTTGGATCCAGCCTAGCTCCTTTAAACTTGCTTGTCTGGCAAAGGAAGGCTCAAAGACCAAAGGGATCTTTCATTAGGTTGTTTTAAAACTCTGAAGTTAATATGATAACTGTTGACAAAAGATGCATCACATTCAGTGAGTGCAGGTTGAAAGCCAAATCTTAATGTGTCAAATCTATTCATACAATCATCATCATCATTTCAATCACACCTTCTTCCCAATTCGGGACTCAAAGTGACTTATAACAAGTTAACAAACACATTGTTAAAAACTGACAGAATACAAAACTAAAAACAAGATTGAAAAATCAAAAAAATTAAAACCACATTAAACATAAACCGTTAAAACAATATACACACTCCAGCACAACAATGAGCAGGATCCAGCACATTATTCAGGTGGAAGGGGCTTTAAACAGTCACTCATCAAATGCCTGTCCAAACAGAAAAAGTTTTTACCTGGCAGTGAAAATAAAGTAGGGGAGATGGCAGTCTGACTTGTCTGGGGGAAGAGTTCCAGAGCCTGGGGGCAGCCACTGAGAAGGCCCTCTCCCATGTTCCTGCCAGATGTATATATGAGGATGGTGGAACAGAGAGACAGGCCTTCCCAGCAGATCTCAAAGCATGGACTGGTTTGTAGAGGAGAATGCAGTCCTTCAAGGGCTTTATAGGACAGGGCTTTATAGGTCAAAACTAGCACTTTTGAAATGTGCCCAGAAACACACCAGCAGCCAGTGCGGCTGTTCCAACAAGGGAGTTGTGTGTTCCCTGCAGCCAGCCCCGATTTCCAATCTGGCTGCAGCTTGTTGGACCAACTGAAGTTTCTGAACATTCTTCAAAGGCAATCCCACACAGAGCACATGACAGTAATCCAATCAGGATGTAACTATGGTAAATGTCACAAAGGCCAGATCTGATATCTCAAGGAATAGGAGCAACTGGTACACAAGCTTTAACTGTTCAAATGTACTCCTGGCCACTGTGGAAATTTGAGTTTCCAGACTCAGTTGAAGCCAAGAGCAAACCCAAGCTGCAGACCTGCTTCTTCACCAGGCTGATTTCCTGTTCTCTGGTCTGTCTTTTGACTGGCCAGAAGAACTTCTGTCGTGTCTGGCTTAAGTTTCAGTTTGTTCACCCCCTTCCAGACAAATACTGAAGACAGACACTGATTTAGGACCAAAACAGCTTCCTCGGCTTATGGTGGAAAAGAGTAATAGAATTGGGTGTTATCTGCATATGGATGGCACTGACCCCCAAACTCTGGACAACATCTCCGAGTAGTTTTATGTACGTGTTTAAAAAGATGGAGGACAGAACCAAGGGACCCAAGGGACCCACAGGCCAATGGCCAGGCAGTCAAGCAGGAGTCTCCCAGCACCACCTTATGGGTTCACTGTTCAGGAAGCAGCAAAGCCACTATAAAACACTGCCCCCAAGCTCCATCCCAGCAAGGTGACCCAGAAGGATACCATAGTCAATGGTATTGAAAGTTGCCGAGAAGTCCAGTAGGACCAACATGGACACACTCCCCATCTAGCTCCCACCAGAGGTCATCCATCAAGGCAACCAAAACCATCTCTGTCCCATAACCAGGCCTGAAACCAGATAGGAATGGATCAAAACAATCCATCTCATCCAGAACTGTGATACCACCTTGTCTGAAACTGGAATGTTAGAGACTGGGCAATAATTACCCAGAATGGTGGGGTCCAGGGAGGGAATTTTTAGCAACGGTTTTATAATGGCCTCCCTCAGGCAAATTGAAACTGCCTTGTTTTAGTGAGACAACAACCACTCCCTCTACCCAGTAAGCCAGTCCCCCTCTAGCATTTTTAATAAGTTAGGAAGGGTGAGGATCTAACATACATGTGTGGCTCTCATCAATCCAAAAATTATGCTGACATTATCTGCATTATCTGAAAAGTAACCACTGTCATTGGACAAGTGGGGGCCCAACTTACATCCACTGGATCTGAATCAATTACAGCATCCAAGTGAGAGCAGATCCAAGCAATTTTATCTGCAAAGTTAGTGTCAACAACATCATTAAATCATTGCTGTGCAACTCCAAGCTTCTAGCAGCTTTAAACAATGCACATCTACGAGCCCTTTTAACTTGGAAGAAGTAGGTGATACATGCAAAGTTCTCTCATGCTGCCTATCCTTCCAGGAGTCACCTTGCAAAATGAAAAAAAGAAGTGGTGCTATTGGGGCAATGAGCTCTTTTCCAGCCTTGAGCAATTTCACCTGCCCCTGGGAGACAAGCCTGAAGTGAAAAACTAAAACACTGAAAGGTTTGGTTTGTTTACTTCTCAGAGTTTCAGTGTGATTCTGAATCAGGTTCAAGTGTTTATCAATACAGCTGCATCAAAATCCATCCAAGTCCCTGTAGCAGATTTATGAAGCATCAAGTTAGGCAGTGTCACTCAGTTTTGCTTCCCAGTTTTAAATGACAGAACCAGGGAATCACTTGTGTAAGAGTGGATTCTAAAGAAGCAACTCTTAGGTGTTATCCAGAACAAAACAATTAAGACAATAAAATAATATAACAGTCTACTTCATGTATTATATTAGCCACCAGCTAACAAGCAACAGCTTTCCATGCAACAGGTAATTTTGCAAGGACATTATGAAATGCTAAGATCAACTTACTTAAAGCCCTTCTCGTGAAGTTCTGGAGGAAGAGTGGTAGGCAGAAACAGCTCAAAGTAAGTGATGGCCTTCTGCATGGTAACATCAAAGGGACACATTAATGGTCGCCATTCATCTAACATCTCTGCTGTGGCATTTTCTGGAAAATATCTGAAGAGGAGAGGATTGTATTGGACAATATGCATAAACAGTTCTTTAGCAACACACAGTTAAACACAGTTAAGCACGGCACTCACTCCTCCAAGATGTGGGGACAGTCATTAGTTCAGATTTCTCTAATTTCTCTAATATTCATCAGAAAGAATAATGGAAGATAGATCAGTCAAAACTACTAGCCAAAATATCTGGATGACACTTCTGTGTACAGAGTAGTATCTGGAGTATCAGAAACAGTAGATGGACATCATTTGTATGCTTGTAGCTTTCTGTAAGGTATCTGGCTAGTTATTGTTAGAAATCAATCACTATGATCTATATATGGATCTCTGGTCTCATGCAGTAAGACAGGTCTGATAATCTTATCTACTTCCTTGCCTCTGTTGTGAATTACTCTCCCCTCAGAGAGCCAACTGATACCAAGTAAAAACACGGCTCTTTATTAACAGCTTTGAGGCATGATTTGCTCCAAATCAGCACACATGTTTTATATTAAATTGCTTTGAACTTTTTACATTTTTAAAATTATTTTTGAAAGCTTTAATTTTTAAAGAAATGATTAGTTTTATTGTATGTTGCACTGAGATCCAATGATATCTTAGTTAACCTACTAACATATAAAAGTCAAGTTTGTTTGTTTGTCTCCATTAGGCAGACGAAGACCTCATATGATTGGCTGCCTAAGAAGATTCTATGGAATCCTGGGGTTTGCAGTTTCGGGAGGGGCCTTTAGAATTCTCAGTCAGAGAACTTAGGCCAGTTGCTATGGAGATGAGGCCTAGCAGCAAGGAGGAGGGCAGTGTATTCCCTCAGGAACCCAACCTGTGTATGTCAATAACTCTGAACACAGATTGGATTGGGGAATATGGGGGAAAGTTATAGGTACTGGACAAGACAGTTTGGGGAATTAGAGACACAGTCTCTAATCTTTCTAACAAGTATTACCTGTGAGAAAATAAAATCCCGGGCAACGCCAGGTGTATATGCTAGTAAATACATAAAGAAAAATTACCCTTCTCATGCATAAGGGAAATTTGGGGCTATGGATGTCTTACAACCCACTGTGCCCACCTTCCACTAGCCACAATATCTGAGGAGAGTAAAAAGGGCCCCTATGCATGTACCAACATATCCATACAAAGCTCCTTCATGGAAAGAGAGAGTCCTAATTGGCTCAGGATCCCCTCACATGTGGAGGAACTCTATATGCTTCCAGTAGTACATGTTCAAGTACATATGTAAAGGGCTTGGCCATGAGACACAGCTCCACTTCCCTCAACATACCTGCTGGAATAGACAATAAGAAGAGAAACGGGAATTTCTTATATTGATGCTCATTAAATCTCCACAATAAATGATTAATATAGCAGATTGTTGTGGTAACTATGTCACAGTAATTGCTTTAGTGATGACAAGTTTATACAATTCTCCCATTCTTTATGCGTTAGTTTCTAAATTACAGGGCACAAAACATGGGATACACCGTTCAGGGCCAGTCCATAACTGTAGTCCCTCAAGAGAAATAGAGATACAGGTATACCTCAGTTAACAAAATTTCTGGCAAAGAAGCTCCTTTTTACAGGAGCACAGCACCACCACCATCAGTATTCTGTCTAGCTGGAAGTTTTGGTGGGGGGCCTTTTTCTCCCCAGCACTGGCATTGGGAGGATGGTGAAGGAGAGCTGCAGAAAGACTTTCAGTGCTGGGTTGCAGTAAACAATGTAATAAAGCTTGACCTCGGAAAGAACAGGATTCTGTTCTAAGTGATCGTAGTGTAACTGTGTATGCTTCCACAAGGCATACAGCTGCCTCCAGAAATCACTTACTGCAAAGAGCAAAAGGAAAGGGGAAAGCAAATTAACCTGTCTCACTTGCAACCTTGGAATGCTGAAAAAGCATAGAGCTATTAAAAAACAAAATAAGAAAAGTGGAGACAGTTGAAAGAAAAAAAAATCATCCCAGGTTGCATTTTGGAAGCAGCTTTCAGGTAGTCTCTAGAAGATTCAAAATGTTTTTATTCCCTTATGCAAGGCTTACCTGACCTGGTTGTTTTATTTTGCATGTACCTATTGCTAGCTGCAAATAAAAAGTTGACTGAAATATATGGAACTGTTCTTCTTTTTTGTGTTACAGTAACCTATCCCCATTCTTTTGATATTATTTCTACCACTGGTATCAAAGTTTATGTTAAAAAAATAAACCAGAAACACATCTATTTTGTTAACTGAGGTATGTTTATTTTCTTTTGATTTATTGTAATCAGAATTCAGTGAATAAAGCCTTAAAATCCTTCTTCAAGTTCAGTGTCAGGGAAATTACTACAAGTAGGAAACAAAATTTGTCCAGTTCAACTAAGTGGGCTAAATCAAAGTTAAGTTAAAGCTGTATCTATTTAAGTTTTTATAATACAGATGTGCTGATTATTGGAACGGGTTAAAATAAATACAAGGCATCTTGGAGAAATGAAATTGACAAGATGTCCAGCCACTCTTCCCAGGGGCTTCCATTTAGGTATGATGGTAGTTCTCAATAATTTTAGATCAATTATACAGTGGCCCCTCCATTTTTGTGAGGGTTCAGGGTGCAGAACCTCTGTGAAAGTGGGAAAACCATGAATAACTCCCCCACACACACACTCATCTTCCAGGCTCCCCCCACCGACTCTCTTGTCTTTTGTCTTGGCACATGTTCTTTGTGCCAGGGCAAAATTCAAGGAAATGGGAGGGGGAGATCCACAAGGGAGAAGGAAGGCGCATATATGCCTTCCCCCTCCATTCCCTTGTGTTTTGCCATGGCATGAGTTACCCTGCTAGAGCCAAATGCATGGAAATGGGAGAGGGGAACTCTGGAGGGGAGAAGGCATGCATGTGCCTCCCCCACCCATTCCCTTGCCTTTCGCCTGGGTGTGCTTACCTTCCTTCTCTGGACCCAACAAAACACAAGAGAATGAGAGGAGGAGAATGTGGTGGGGAAGCACACACATGCCTCGCAAATAATCGAATTCACGGAGGTCAAACTCACAAATATGGAAGGATGACTGTATTCACACATTAACCAAAATACCAGTTAACCACAATCACTGCACAGCCTTCACCATGGGGCTCCTGCTACATACAGCAATGTCTCATGAACACATATTTCCCAATTTCCCTAAAATGCCCACAGGGCCCCCTGCCCCATACATGCAGATCTGACTGGCCAACCAAGACTTTAAAAGGAAATACAACACTTAAGAAGTACATTAAGGCTTTAAACATTGTGAAAGTACTCACGGTCGACAGTTTTTCACAAGAGTTTTCAAAACACTTTCTACGGAACTAAAAGTGGGGGAAGGAAAGAAGAAAGATTAGATAAATTACACCATCCTATTTCAAGCAAAGCATATTAAGACAACCACATAATTGTGCAAAGTCTGAGATGATACTGATGCAATTAGACACCATCTGTGTACATGCAGCAGTTAATCTTCCTTTACAATACAGACCTAATTACAAGGATTAAAACTGATTCACTTGATTCCTGACTTTGCTCTTTACTTCTCCTTGAGTAGCTATTGGGCCACATATAGGAATAACTACCAATACACCCACCTCTTCGTGTCCTGCACTATCCAGGCAAGCTATTATCACTTCAGTAGATTTTGAAATACTGTAGTCACACATTAGTCAATAAAGCTGAAATATGAGGTATGTCAACTACCGTCTGTCTTACCTGAAAATTTACTCATCAATTTTTGTTCTGTATTAACATAAACGTTTTGAGTTATTGCATGTTTTCAGTGTTCCTGGCAGAACTAGAAACTGTGTGTAAAAAAGCCATCCCTGGATCCAAAGGACTGTAGCAGCTGCTAAGTGGTGAGAAAATATTCCTTTAATGGTTAAGGTACTCATACCATGGCAGCAGTGCAACTCTAAAACATGCAAGGAGAATACAGATTATCTGAACTCACTTCAGTCTCTTTTGCAGCCCAGTTTTGATAATAAAACCTCTTGATAAAAGAACCCTTCTACACTGGCTATCTGGGTTGGAGGGACACTATGCTCTCTTCCTCTGTTCCTACCTGATGGTTTGGCTCAAGAAGATGTGCTCCTGAGTGAAATTCTGCTCTTTTTCCCAGTTTTGTTATAGATTTCCTCTATTTGTCCTTATGCTTTTAAACAGCCTACAGAAAACCAATGGGAGAAATGGTCTGGAGATTTGGGGAATGGTATCATCAATACGCTGGTGATACTCAGCTCTATTTTTCCTTTACATCTAGTTCTGATACAGCAGGGGACATCTTGAACATGTGACTGAATCTCCATACAGGGTGATTGGAGGTTAATAAACTCAAATTTTATCTAGATAAAATGTAAATATTGCAAACAGGGCTGAAATATTGAAGCTCATCCTCTAATGGATGGGATCACATGCTCCCTTAACGGTTAAGTTTCTAAGCTCAGGAAAGCATTTTGGTCTGTCTTTGTCTACAAAAAAAACAAATAGTATCTGTAATGCAAAGTACCTTTCATCAGTTTTTGTTGGTATAATCTCTTGGATAAAGAAGATCTTGCCCCAATGATCCATACTTTCAAAACATCAATATTAGGCCACTATAATAAGTTAGATCACCTCTGGGTCCACCTTTGAAACACAGGTTTATCTTTTGAAGAGTGTCTGGAAACACTCCTCAAAAGATAGTTGTATTATTATAGACCTATCTCCTGCACTGATCACAACACATTAACATCAAAGAGAGAGAGAAAGAGAAAGAGAAAGAGAGAGAGAGATTTGTTGCATATTTTGATCAATTCTAAGAACTTTACTTGTCTTTTAATGTCATGGCTTGGGACTAAGTTATTTTAAGAACCATTTTCTCTTATCTTAATCTGCTTATTCATTCAGACAATCAATGGAGGTCCTGATCCATGTATTCTTCCCTTCAGAAATGAGTTTCATGGTGACAAGGGAATATTCTCCATGTGGTTTCATGCCAATGGAATGGATTCCCCTGATACTACTACTGCCTTAACTGTTTCATAACTTTTCCTTATGGTGATTTATTAGTTGCTGTTTCTTCTCTGCTTTTAACTGTGCTGTTTAGCACTTAATCCTGAATTTTTGATTTTATATTTTTGTATGAATATTAAATATAAATTGATGTTTTATGCATTTTATGTAAGTTGTCTTATGTTTAACACTCTCAAATCCTTCTCTAAGGATTATAACCAGTAACACAGCCATGTTCTATATCGACTTGCTAATCCCAACTAAAGTAAACACATTGAATCAATGGGATTTACATAAATGTTACCTTACAATTCAGTAACTGATCCAATGAGTCTACTTTAATTAGAACCAGCAACTGGATTTAGGTCTTGTTGCTTCTGTCCAATCATAATTAAAAACATAGAATTCCTTTCAAGAACTAGAGCATTTTAGCTCTGCATGAAATCTATGAACTATTTTATTTACATAAAAACAGAAAGAAATAAGTAGTATTCTCTAGACACTATTATGATTATTATGACTAGAAATGGTCATAAATATTATGACCATAAATTGTAAATTTATTGCTATAAATTATATATTAACATCTATATTGGAGAAGCCTCTTAAAACAACTGACTTGGAATATATAATTACTCAAAAATGTTAAGCAATTTCAGTCCAGCTTGTCTGAGTAAAGGGGCGATGGTAATTTCAACCATGTTAAAAAAAAATCATAAAACCATGTTAAAAAAATGATAAAAAGTGCTAGCTCACAGACTGGAAGGAGATTCCAGGACTTAAGCAACTTAAGAGACAAAGAGCTCAACAAGAAGGCTGAACCCACTGACAAAGGGTTCAAAAGATTTTGTGGGTCAACCAAAAATTTCTTACCAACAGGGCCCTTTCTTCTGCCAAGACCTGGATCTTGTCTCTGATCTTATGGTATGCAGCAAGTCCTAAGCTCTGGTCTGGGTGTGGCGGCAGAAAACAAGCCCTCATGTATCAAGAGTTCAAAACTGGAGGAGGGAGATCAGGAGGGAGCTCTGCCTTATGATTGATGCAGAGATACCTCATTTAATGAAGTAGATGTGCTCCTAGGCATTTGTTCCTTAATAGAATATTTGGTGCCAGAGGCAGAACTAACACGTACAGAACAGGGAGGAGTCATACACCACAAAAAAGAAACAGCAACATGTTTCAGCAAAATTTTCATTCAGAACTAACTATATGTTCACGTGAAACGAAACAATTAAATAAAATAAGCCCTACTTAGGAAAACAAAAACATTTTGAACCTTCTATCTTCTAGAAACCACTTGAAGGCGTCTTCCAAAATATATCCAGGGACTACTCTTTTTCTTTCACTAGCCTCCACTCTCATTATTTCCATTTTCATGACCAAACCTAAAGAGCTATCCTTTTTTAACATGCTGTTCTCTATTTTCCTGTTCTCTCTGTTTTGCTGCTCGTACATGTTCAATAAGAGATGCTGGAGGTAGTTGCTCTTTACCTTGCTTATGGTAGGCAAGCACGTACAACTACATTCATATTGGCTAGAATAAAAATCCTATACTGTCCCAGTTCAAGCTTTCTTGCATTGTTAACTGCAGATACAACCCAGCACTGAAAGCCTATCTTCTTCCAGCCCTCCTTTACCATCCTCTTAATGCTGATACTGCTAAAAACTTTTAGTTAGACAGAGGATGAGAAGGAAAAGGTGGCTGGGAAAGTATAAAAATACTTTGTAAAAGAAGCTTCTTAGTCAGAAGCCTTATTAACTGAGGCAGGCCTGTATACTTTTCCAGCTCAAGGTACCTGTCCATTGCAAAGGCAAGCCCAGGCAGCCCTGGTCTTGCATTCCAGCCCCAAGAAACCCAAATAAACAGAGGACAGAGGTGCATCAGCTTGCTCTGAAAGGCAAAGGAAACTTTAGGTTTCCCTAAGTCAGTACAGCATAGTTTCCCTACTTTTCTGGCGGGAAAAGATTACTGAGAACAGGCGATGGACTGGAAAAAACTCCCTGAAGGGTAGGTGCAGAACAATTTTTTTAAAAAAAGATGAAATAAGGGGCAGAGGCAAGGAAACTACAGAAGGCAATTTAGGAGTTTCATAACAACCAAGATTAGGAGAAGCTGTACATTATTAGCAGAAAGTTTGAGGGCAGGCATATTGAAGCTTTTGGCATAGCAGCAGAAACTTGGCAGCTGGCAGTACACGTTAGTCATTGTTAAACGCAGAGAAAAAACTGAGAAAAAGATGTCCTATGTTGTCTAGCCAGTCAAGAGAAAGGACTGCTAAGTAAGGGGAATAAATAGGCAAAAGCCTGAAAAAGAGGAACGTGAAGAAGTAAAGAATGAAGATGAAGTTGAAAAAGGAAGGAGGAAAGGATTACACAGAATTTGGGCAACGTTAGATGTAAGATCTGGAAACAAGAGTGGATGTGCAGTAGTAGGACACAAGCAAGACAAGCTTGGAAAAATGTGGAGAATAGGACAGAAGTCCAAGAAGACAAAGGATTGCTATACTTTAGTGCTTCTCAAACATTTTGGAGTAAGAACTCCTAGAAATTTATACTTTGTAGTCCCACTTCCTTCCCTTTACAACACAAAACATGACAATGCACAGGTCTACATTTTATTTTTAATTTTTGTAAATGCAGTAATCTATCTATCTATATATAGAGAGCGGGGGAGAGAAAGATCATGGGTGGGGAACCTTTCTCTATAGACTGTCAGACCATAACTCCCACCAGCTGAGGGAGTGCAAACTAAAACATTTGGAAGGCCATGGATCCACCACACATGATACTGCTAATATGCATTTGAAAAAAAAAATGTAGACATGACATTTAGAAAGTGAGTATGTTACAGCACCTATCTATTAAGGGTATGTGTATGTGCCTTCAAGCCACATCTTAACTTATGGCAGCCCCATGAACTTCATAGGATTTTCTTGGCCAAGAATAATGATGAGGTGGTCTGCCAGTTCCCTCGTCTGAAATAAAGTCTACAGCACCTAATATTCATTGACAATCTCCCATCCAACTACTATCCATCCAGAGCTGACTCTGCTTAGCTTCCAAGGAAACTGGTGCCTTTAGGCTGTCTGTCTATTATGAGGGGTAGTCATTCTTGGGCTGACAGGAGGATCAATCCACAACGCATGGGTTGATCCTCATGCCAGCAGAGTCAGGAGAATTTTAAAATCAACCCATGCGTTGTGGATTGCTCCTCCTGTCATCCCAGAATGATTGTTCACGTAAGTACCAACTCCTCAATCCCTGAGGGGGGAAAAAAACTTCTGGAAATGAGGATTGGAAACTCACACGCTCTTTGTGTGATTCACCCAGGAACAAATGAAGAGAATAACAACTTGAGAAGCAGTGGTTTAAAAAAGGGATGTGCATATCTGCAACATTCTAGCTGATCAAGATTGTCTAATTACCACCTAAAAGCTTATTTCATTTGGATTCTGTGTCTGCTGATTCTTTTCCATGCATAAATTCATGCGTATTGTATTTTTGTATGCATTTTTGAAAAGTACATATTTTGAACCACTTAGAACATACATGTGTGTGCACGCATGTGTGCACATTTTAGAATTACACACCACCTTCTTGTACTTTTCAATTGTGCGAATTTTCTTCTCCCAGAGAATGGACACAAACTCTGGGTTGTAAGGATTTCCAACTGCAAACTGTTTCTGGTTCTACATTAGGATTCAAGAGGTTGAAACAGGGTAAATATGTTTAAAAATAAACCTTGGAGAAACAAATTTCTCTTCCATCCCTAGTTTACAATCTTCCTTTGTCCCAAAAGTCAACAAAATCCCATCTACTTATCTCTATAACAGATTCACTCTGCTCCTGTCCAAGATTTTTTTTTTTCAGTCTGTGAGTAGCAATAGAAAAACCGCAATCTCACAAGAAAATGCTTAGGGATATGCAAGGCTCTCAATTCCAACACCCACCAGTGATCCCTGAGGAGTGAGATGCAGCAGAGAGTGTGTAAGCAGTCTCCAGGGAGGATTGTTGTGTATGCATCTGCACACATGCAGCCTCCAGCCAAAATCAGATGTGGTCTCTAAGACCAAAAGGTAGACACTGCTGATTTTGTCAGTTAGGGAAATTCTGCTAGTTGTAGTTTCAGTCGCGACTTGGCAACTCTAACAGACAGCAGGGATCCAGAAGCCAAAGATTATGATGGTCATGTATTGACTTGAAGTGACCAGAAATCTGTTCATAAACCTCAAGCAGGGACTTACAGCCCACCAGAAAAAGAGATATAAGCTAAACTCATGATCTCTCCTTCTGGTGCAGAGACAGACACAGAGGTAATAAAGCTTAATTCTGAAAATTTATTTCCTAATAATTCAATAAGGTAATTCCTATCAGACTAGAATCTACAATACAGAGATAACAACAATGGCAGATTTTTCAGATTCTTGGGCTACATCTCAAATGCTCAGCAAGATAGGAAGAGTATTGTTTTTAAAGCACTTTCATGCTTTAAAACACCTGCTAAAAAAAAAAGATAGGAGTGGTAGAGAAGCAACAACAACATATCTCAGTGGTATTTTCTACCAGAACAGCATAGCAATGGATCATGTTACAGATGCTTCCCATGCTGCATTTTGAAACAGTCTTGAAATAAGGCAGTGAATTGTTTTGAGCATCAGACAGTTACTAAACAAGAAAATGATGGCACTGGTGATAAAAACCCCATTTTAAGAAGTGTAACAAAGCCTTAGAAACTCAGAATATCTAAATTATAATCTGATTATTATTATAGGAGGATGGGCTCCTCACACACTGTTGTTAGGGAGCTACTAGAACGGAAAATTTTTTTGCCACTGTCCTTTTCCAAAAGCAGAAGTGTATGTCCATTCTACAGAGAAGAAAATAACAAAAGTCTTTGCTCCAGCGAAGTAAACATGTACCATAGTGCAATGGGAAGCAGGGGAGCCACTGAGAGAGAAGGGGCACCAACGTAACTATTGGCAAGGGGGTTATAACTAGAATGAAAGCAGGGGGAAAAGGAGATGCAGCAGCATCCAATATGAGACCAGTAATCTTTATGAAATGATGCACATTTCCAAGCCACATCTTATCCTTCAACAAAATTTAAGAAACCCACACTGACTTTCAGAGCAAAGAATTAAATGCATCTCATTAACCTCACATTCTTCTTGTTGATGTTCTGAATACCAGTGTCCCCAAAATGCGCAAGAGACAGCTGCAATTTAAACAGCTAGTTGGCACAACAGAAAATCTCACATCACCTACTCTTGTCTATCTCATTCAATGAAAACCATATGGCTATGAACTAAGAAGGAAAAGAATCCTCCACAACAGTTCCTCATGCCTCCTCTGTCAACACAGGAATGAAAAGGAGGAATCCTGCATCCTCCTAACCCTTGCATAATTACAATGCTTGCAGGGATAATCTGAGGCTTGTGAACATCAGACACTAGAACATCTAATTCGAGAGATGCTGCCCATATTAGTCTGTTGAAGCACAGACCATGATGGCTTATGAAAACATCAAAGATCACCACATTTATTGTGGGATAAGGTTTCAGAAGAAAGAAACAACCTCAACTACTCCATGTGAGAGTTTGAAAGCAGAGAATAAGTCACATTTGACTGAAACTATTACGATATTCACCATTATTCTCATAAAAAACAGTTGACCTGATTTCACAAAGAATCCCAAGCAGGTAACCAAGAACTATGAGATCTCTGAAATCTGTGCTCAAATTGATTTATTTTCAGGCTGATGCAAACTAAACTTTGAAGTGATGACTGTCAGTGGAGTTGTGACATGTCAGGAAGACAAAGCATTAGCAATTCATCAAAAAAATCTTTAAAAAATCATAGATCAACTTTAAGACAAAATCCTTCTGGTAATTCAAGTCCATCAGTCTCTTTTCAGAAAAACCATGAAGCCAAAACTGAAAGTAGAAGGAGTGATTGGCAGTTTGAGGTACCAGTGGTTTATATCTTAATTATCCTTCTGAAACGTATTCAATTAATTCAATTGGATTACTCAAGTCAGGACTAAAGTAGGCCCATTTACTTTAATGTCTAAGGTGCAATGCAGGAGTATCAAATAAACGATCTTTTTCTTCTTGGTTGTCTCTCATCATAAAGCACTAAAGATTTTATACCTATGTTTTTAATTTGATCTGACCTAATTTCAATTCATGGGCAACTAATCATCCTCTCTTTGTGACTTTTAAGGATGTCAAGAATCATATGGCAATAATTTAGATAGTAGTGCATCACTGAATGGGGAGGGGAATGGGATCTTCTCTTCAGATGTTGCTGAACTGTGTAAAAAGATAGGAAATGTAATCATGGGGTTGTAACATCCGCACTATGAGGAAATATTAAAAGGGTTTTTTTTGAGGGGGGGAGATAATATAAGTTTATTGTTGAAATGTGTTATGTGAAAAGGGTCTAGAATGTTGGATGAGGAAAAAAGAGCTAGGTACAAATTTCCATCAAATTAGCCACTATCTTTCAATCCAACAAATGCATAAAGCTGGATGTAAAGATAAAATAGGGGAAGATGTACAAACACTGCCCTACATCCTTGATAGAAAAGGAGTGTATAAATGCAAACAAACAAGCAAATCACTCTAATTTAGTCACCCAATGAAACTGAATGGCCACAGATTCAAGGCAGACAAAAGAATTAAGGACTTAATTCACTATGCCTCTCCTGCCACAGGACCTGATGATGGCCATCAGCTGAGACATCTTTGAAAGGGGTATATTTGTAGAGAAAAGAATAGTTCTATGTGTGTATGAGTGTGTGCATGTGTGTGTGCTTTCCAAGTCACCTGCTGACTTACAGAGACTGCAAGAATTTCATAGGGCATTCTTAGGTAAGGAATATGCAGAGATGGCTCTACCTGCTCCTTCCTCTAAAATAAAGCCTTGTTGTTGTCATTGTTGTTGTTGTTGTTGCTGTTGTGTGCTTTCAAGTAATTTCTGACTTAAGCTGACCCTAAAGTGATCCTACCACAAGGTTTCTGGGGCTAAAAGTGCTTGATGCGCCCAAGGTCACCTCGTGGATTTCCATGGCTGAGAAGGGGATCAAATCCTGGTCTCCAGGATCATAGTCCAACTCTCAAACTACTTACACCATGCTGGCTCTGAAATACAGCCTATAGCGCCTAATATTCATTGGCACTCTCCCATTCAAATAGTAGCCATGGCTAACTCTGTGTAGCTCTCAAGGTCAGACAGAATCTGGTTTAGTGTGAAATGGCCATTAAGCCATGATAGATAAAACCTCCACATTCAGATGAAGTGTGCCTTTGAATGTCAGTTAGGAGGAAGCATAAAGTGAAGGAGGGTTGTGTTGCTGTTATGTGTCTTCCATTCCAATTTACAGAGACCCTATCATAGGGTTTTCTTGGAAAGATTTATTCAGAGTTGAGTTTGCCATGCTTTCCCTCTAAGGCTTGGAGTGTGACTTGTTCAAGGTCACAAAGTGGATTTCTATGGCTGAGCTGGATTTCAAACCCTGTGTACTAGAGTCCTAGTAAAACACACAAACCACAATTCCACACTGGTCTTCACCTTCATATCTCATTAGAGTTTCCTTGAAATAGCTGAGATATTTCCCACTGTGTGATCTTGGACAAGTCACATTCCTTCAAGCCTCAGAAGGCCAAGAAACTCCCTCTGAACAAATCTTGCCAAGAAAACCTCATGGTAAGGTTGCCTTAGGGTTCACAGAATCATAGAGTTGGAAGAAACCACAGGAGCCATCCAGACCAATCCCTGCCATGCAGGAACACACATCAAAGCACTCCCAACAGATGGCCATCCAGCCTCTGCTTAAAAACCCCGAAAGAAGGAGACTCCACCACACTCTGAGGCAGCAGATTCCAGTGCCAGACAGCTCTGACTGTCAACAAGTTCTTCCTGAGGTTCAGGTAGAATCTCCTTTCCTGCAGCTTGAATCTACTGCTCCTTATCCTAGTCTCTGGAGCAGTGGAAAATAAGCCCATTCCCTCTTCAACATGACATCCCTTCAAATATTTAAACATGGCTATCATGTGTCCTCTTAACCTTCTCTTCTCCTGGCTAAACATCCCCAGCTCCCTAAGCCGTTCCTCATAGGGCTTGGCTTCTAGACCCTTCACCATTTTGGTTGCCCTCCTCTGGACACACTCCAGCTTGTCAATATCCTTCTTGAAATGAGGTGCCCAGAACTGGATACAGTATTCCAGATGAGGTCTAACTAAAGCAGAATAGAGTGGTACCATTACCTCCCTTGAACTAGACACCATACTCCTATTGATGCAACCAAAGAGTATGGTTGCCATTAAGTCAGAAGCAACTTGAAGGCACATAACAACAGTGACAGCAACAAAGAAATAATTATCAAAACTGCTCAGTCAACTTTGGAAATCACCAGTCATATGCATGTGAAACAAATTTATAAAGTTCTCAATGTTCATTTAATGAGTCCTAGCAAAGACTCTGGTTATTTGTTAATGTCTAGTTAGCTAAAATCTCACTTTGCAAAAATGGTACACTTTGACACAAATCTCGGAAAATATTTTTGGGTGCTAATTTAGGCTGCTTTCTCTTTCATACTAAAGAACCTTCTCTAGATACTGTGAATATTTATATTTTGGAGGCTAGAATACGAAATCCCAGTGAACATGAAAAATACTTCAGCACACAGAATTGCATTGTTAAATCTGAAACCAAACTTTATTTAGAAAGGGAAGTAACGTTTTCCTTATGTATTTCACCAACCTCCAGGGAAAGTTAAATTCATGCATTTCTAAAGCTTTGTGCAAATTATGCCTAATTATTAAAGCATTACTTTTAAAAAACACATCTATTGGTTAACAGTAATTAGCACACAGCCATAGTTTTCAGCCACATCACACACAACATTTTTCCTCACAATTAGGTTTAAGTACAGTGCGACATTCCCATAAACAGTGGTGTAATGTTAACATTGGTTTTTCCCCCCAGTCATGTATGCAGAAAAGTTACATGTATGTGACAAGTGTTACAGCTGAACAGACCATGCAAGAAGGTAACACATTGGCCAGATCTAAATCAAAGCAAAAAAAAATTGTCCTTACCACCTATGTAAAACATTAAGTACAAATGTTTTAGGTGAAGATAAGCCTGGTCGACATGAACTGAACATAAAGAAGAAAGGTTTTAAAATAGTACAGTGAAAAAATAAAGGAAGAATTGTAAGCAAAACAACTCTAAAAACAGAAAAAGTCATATTATTCCATTTTCTTTTTAATTGATTTTCTTCAATGCATCAAAGTAGATAACTGTAAAATAGATAAACAATGTTGCCATAACACCATGAGAGAAAAGGTCGCACTGCACCACTCTAAGTTCTAAACCTAAAGTGCCTTAAAATGTAAACGTTGCCTTAGTAGTTATTGTCCCTAAGATCTCTTTTTCAATTTGTTTGCTTCAACTACATTTTTAATTAAATCATTTTGGGGGGAAAAAACTGTCCTGGGTGCTTGGATGAGACATTGTATTTAGCTACAATTCACAGAACTGCTTGTCAACCCTCTATTGCCATCAAAAAAACTCCTTTGACCCATTACACATATATGCACATGCACAATAGGGAAAAAAAGTTTAAAAAATGTGCAAAACTATATAAATATCTAGAAGTTCCACCATGCATACAAAAGATTATGAGCATACCTCAACTAGCCCTCCAGAGCCTGGAAGACTGAAGCCTAAACTTAGGACAAAGGGCATAACTTGGAATTAAGCAACTGTTTGCAGCCCTGAGTCTGCAAAAGTAGAATTGATAATATCAGGACCTCTTTGAGGTATCTCATTCACGAGGCTACAAAAAGTCAAAGCTGACTTGATGGCACATACAATGACAAATAAGCAAACATTCGGTTGCATGAAATCCAACATTTAGTTACTGGTACCTCTACTTAAAGGACTGTAAGCAGCAAGGTCATAAAAGTTATTTACATGAAACAATGCCCCAGGATTACTTCCTGGCTCCAAGCAAACATCCTGGTGGTGCACAACAACTGTAGATGGGGTTATATCCAAAACCGCACAAGGTCACCCTCTGCTGGCATGTACAACCTCCACAGATACGAATGCCCAAAGCCCACTCACACCACCTGAAAATGCCCACCAGCACATAGCATTAGCTGAGATTCTGCTCACCAGCATAAGTTCACCAGCAGAAACAGTACTGGTGCAGCAGCAGCAAGAATACACAGGGTGCCTACAGTTTGCCAAAACAGCCTTTCCACAGCTCTTCTAGTTGCAAGAACCCACCTGGAAAGCAGGCACTGAGGAAACAGGAGCTGGCAGCTTTCTGTGAAATGTTTTTTAAAAGCATATTACACCATCTGTATAATGAGGCATAGTGACAAATAGGATTTCTACCCTTAGGCTTCAAAAGGCTTTTCACAGAACCAATGGATGCTTTTTAAGTCAAAGGGTGATTTTTCAAGAGCGGAAAACTGTAGAATTTAGGAAAGGAGAACCACATGCTAGCAATGAACCCAAATGCCATATGCGTTCAATTAACCTTTTATACAGTATCCACTGGTACCAGGGGAAGCAGAACAATCTCTTTTCTCTAAATGCAGAGCTGACATTTTTTAGGAAGGCTGGAGGCAACAGTGTAGGAGAGCTTGGACCCAGATGGTAATGTTAGGCCCATGGGCCAGAGGTTTCCCCACACTTGATTTAGCCCAATACTTTCTATGCCCTAACAGCCATCTCTCCAGTACCTGGGCAGAGATCATACATGCAACCCATAATGCTTTTCACTGGAGAGATAACTAAGCTATGACTCCTTCCTAAAATTGTACCAGCCACCAGAATTGAGTGAAACTGTGGTCTCGTGGAGGCATTCAGTCTGCTCATGTGAGAGCTTTAAGTGGGAAGGAAATAGGAGCATACACCCGTCTGTTGCACACTTCCTCAGACAAGCAAAAAACAAATGTTTTAAACAAATAAATAAAAAGTCCCCCACTGCCAGTGTCTCCACCCTACGTTTCCAACCTTTCCACTTTGAGTAGGATGGTCTAAAGTTTTATTGACGCTTGCTTGAACATAATTAGTAGGTATTTTGGCATGGATTAGGTATTTTGCTCTATCAGGACTCACATGTGCACAGAGGTGTCTATTTACATTCAAATGAATGCAAGTAGAAACCTCTAATTCAGAGCTCCCCACCCAACATGAAAAAGCTAGACACTTAAGATGCCTACATCTCCTCCCCACTTTTTGCCCTTATGAAAACAGGCTGAGTGTACACAAACTATATTCTTTTCTATCTGCATATGTTATCACTCCCAGTCTGGAAGCACTGAATAATATATACCAGAGGTTTGCACTAGCTTTATTATTAATTTAATACTATTAATTTAATAATAAAATTAAGAATAATAATAATAATTTAACTATTAATTTAATAACATCATTTATTGTGAACCCAAAAAGGAATAATATAACATAACAATAAATTCCTGCATATTTTTATGTGTATCCATTTTAATTTTGTACACCACTTAAGGCTTAGTTCTCGGAAAGAAGATAGGGTTTAAATAAATAAAATAGAATAAAAATTAAAAATGAGTAATTCAATATGGTGCACATTCACTGTAAAAGAAAAACAAAATAGTCTTATGTTCACTTCAAAAAAGAACAAGCTATTTGGTAGCTTTTTAGAAATGGCAAATTAGAACTGGCAAATATTAGGTAAGGTAATCCTAACTACAGAGCTAGTGTGGTATAGTGGTTTGAATTTTGGACTACAACCCTGGAAACCAGGGTTCACTTCCCCATTCAGCCATGGAAACAAATTGGGTGACGAGGGACACTTTACACACTCACAGCCCCAGAAAATCCTATGATGGGATCGCCTTAGGGTCACCATAACTCAGAAACCACTTGAAGGCACACAACACCACCAATTCTAACTAATTAAGTAATTATACTTCTTAATTCAAGCTTTTGTCTTTGAGAATTTTGTTCCCTCACAACTATAAATAAATTTTGACTTTCATTTTGTTTTACTTTCCTTCGGGATCAAAGCAAAACCAATGTCAGGATTACGTAGATTAAAAAGTTTAACACTGCTTTTCTCAGTAAAATCCTTCTTTTTAAAAAAGACTTACTTTGGAAACCAATTCAATCCAAGGTGTTCTGTCTTAGAGTACAATATCCGCTCCAGCATTTCATAAAGTGGCCTCCATGGTAATTCTAAATCATCCCTTGAAAGAAGTTCTTTTTTCCTAAATTAAAAAAAAGTTTGAGATTAATTATTATTCACACTTGAATGTATCATTCATCCAAAAATGATACAGAAAAAAACCTGAGTTTGTTTGCTGCTTTGTTATGACTTCTTTCACAGAATGTACCGATAATTGACATGACAAGAAAATCTCTCTCAGGTCTTTTTGTAAACAAAGTTTAAGCAACATTAAACTGTGGGCGGATATCTCTACCTCATAGTGACAACCACAGACAGAACTAACCGTGATTCTTCTGAATTAAGATTTGAAACCAGATTTAAAGAAAGTTGCCAAATTCTGGCTACAAGGTTTCACAGTTACTATTAAACCACTGCTTATAATCATGCAAACAGAATGCCTAACTACAACTGGCAGAAAAAAAGGCAGACCATATTCTAGAAAAGAGAAAGTGAGCAATTTTGCAACCCATTTTATTATCTTGCAGTGACAGAGAGGGGGAGAGATGGAGGGAGGGAGAGAGAGACAGTTGAGGGAGTCAGTGTTACATCAAAACTTCCCTTTATATTATCATAGATTCTCATGCAGCAAGTTACCTTCTTAAATTTAGTTCTCAAGTCAGTTTATATTCCGGGGTGTCCAAATGTACTTGCCAACAGTGAGTGCAACTTTTAACCTGGCAAGTGTATGCATGGTGAGTGGAAAAGTGGGACAGGGCAAGGCTTTAAATGTTCCTGGCTTTAAATGTTCTTTGAAGAAAGAACCAAGGCTCCAACAGCAGAAATGAGCCTCCATGCTTCTGCCAGGCTTTTAAGTAGGGAAAGGAGGTTTATACTTGCAGACAGGCTAGATTACTATTGCTTCTGAACATCTTCGAAACCCAAGTTACTCTTTCATGTCACATAATCTATTTCCAAAATATAAGAACAACGTAAACTTACTTCAACAGGTTGATCAAAAGGCGTGCAAAACCCTGCATCATGCTGATCTCCAACTTTGGAATAGTTACAAGTTCATACAAGAGCTTGATAAAAAGGACATGATCTTCTTTGCTAAACTTTCTCCCATAGAGTCGGAGATACCTTTAAGAAAAATAAAGAAATGGTTTAAATAATTAGATAACTCTTTTCAGTAACTTACTCAGGACATTTAACACAATCCAAGGAAGAATAAACATATGAAGACTCAAGAGAAAAAGAGGGACAAACAGAAGCAATAAAACCATCATATTAAATTTAGACCCACCAGAAGCCCTGGGCAAACAAGAAGATTTTCACCAGATGCCAGAAAGACATCAGATTTTGGACCAAATGAACCCTGTCAGTTGCTACCACAGAAAAGGTTCTTTCTCCAATCAACTGGCCAAGGCAGGTGGTGGGAAAGTCCACAGAAAATCCTGAAGTGATGAACAGAGTGCTTTGGTAGGCTGATATATAAGAGTCTTACATGTATTGATCATGCTCAGCCAAAGAACTAAGGCAAGCTCTTACAGTGATTGGAACCAAATACAGAAGCAAAGGCAGAAAAGTCTCTAATAAGGTGAAATGTTTATTTCTACTGCACAAATTACTCATATCCAACAAGGCTGCCTTTGAATTACTGCCCTAATGAAGGGAAAAGAGAGGCCCAGCTTGGGCATAGGGAGAGAAATTTAAAACTACAGAAGTTTTAGATATGTTTCTCTAATCCTCATTCGTGCCAGAAAGGATAATAAAGAAACCAGATTATGCCCTATTTATTTGAAGTCAATACTCTTCTATTCCCACAGTTAGCTCTCAGACTAAAAGAACACAGACAAAGTGAATTCCTTTGTTCAGATAAACACAATACAGTTTAATTCTCTCATTATCTTCAGGCTGCATGCTAAGCAACACAGAAAGATAACAGTGAGTTCTCACACTTTTAAGACCAGATTGATATTTCTCCCTCAAGGATGTCTGCCCAACTCAGCCAATCACTCTTGCAGACTAATATCCACTGTTGTTATTATGTGCCTTTGAGTAGTTTCCAAGTTATGGCAACTCTACGGAGAACCTATCATGGGGTTTTCTTGGCAAGACTTGTTCAGAGAGGATTTGCTTTTGCTTTCCTCTGTGGCAGAGAGAGTGTGACTTATCCATGGTCACCCTGTGGGTTTCCATGGCCAGGTGGGGATTCGCATCCTGATCTCCAGAACTGTAGTCCAGTGCTCAAACCACCATATCACGTTGGGCCTCTAGATTAGAATCTAGTTGTATGCTAACTCTGCTAATAAGGTTCACCAAAGGGAGACAGCATACCAAGAAATGCCACCATACTGTATCTGCTTTGTTTGCAAGTACATCTCTTTTCCAAACAGGTACAGCAGTATTCTCCAGAGGGAATATTTTAAAGGAAGTACTTTGCATTGTTATAACCAGATATATTCCAAATGTATTCTTCAGGATAACTTCTTCAGCCAAAGAAAATTAGCCCTAAAAGAAATTTGCTGCTAAGGAGTGCTGGAGAAGGAAGTTTGAGATTACACTTCACAGGAAAGGAATTGTTCCCCTGCCCCAGCAACATGACAACAGTACACAGATGTTGCAGCAACTGAAACAACAGGGGTATCCCAAAGGAGGTGTCTCATAAAGTTATAGCACACAATATTATATAGAATGAAATGTTGTGGCAAAGGATAAAATGTATTCATTTGTTTATTCAACTTACACCCCACCCTTTCCCAGCCATAGGACCCAAGGCAGTTCTAGTACTATTCTAAAATACCAAACACAGATTCATTAAATGAAATATAGCAACCAAGTCCCAAGTATTAATGCTACTAATCCTCACAATTAGTTCAAATGTATCTGTAGTGAGCTGGGCCTCTGTCTTCGCACAGCTGAGTTTTGGAGTCCACGTTAGCACCATGGCCAATGTTAACAGTTGTCAGTGCCACTGACATTGCAGGTGTGGAACAAGGACTGCAAAAGTTGGATTACAAAATGTAAGCTTCTTTTCTGATTTCATCTGTATCACATCTGTAGCTTACAGATGTAGCTTCATCTCAGAAAAGAAGGACCCTCCCAAACTGACATTGCAGGTGTGGAACTTACTGCTTCATCTCTTATGTATAACTACTCAAGCTTTCTAGTATCTAAAACTTCTTTAACAATTTATGAGCAGTAATGGTGTTGTTCACAGTAGAAATATATGCTGCAGATTTTTTTGTTGTGAGTTAAGATTTCATGTATGCTCACCAAATGACCATGTATGCACAACCAACAGCCAGTTTTGTTTCAGAAGCAAAGCACAACTGAGCAAGTTCTTTGACAGAAGACTACCAGAGATCTCAACACTGGACTAAGAAGGAATCTAGCCTCATACCTGGGTAAGCCATTGCTACTAGAATTGGCAGTGGTCTTACTCAGTAGCATAGAAGCCTTTTCTCACACCTGATCACAATCTGACTGTGAAAGCTAAGCAGGATCAGAGACCTATTTCTACCTGAGCGAAAAACCACCAAAGAGTACTAGGAATCTCCAAGCAGGGATCCCTGAAACCTGAGATGGCTGAAACCAAATGAAATTGTATTCACACCAAGTCAATGACAACTACAATTTACACAAGTATAGTATGTACAGACAAGCATAACCAACTTGAATACATAGTCACCCTGATACTAAAGCAACCACATCTATCAAATGTCAAAGATATTGCCCTGATAGAGATATTCTGCATTTCAAGGGCAAATTGATTGCCTTGGTCTTGTGGGAGCACAATTTACTATTTTGAGGGCTCAGTTATGTCTCTGAGAGGTGGTCTAAAGGTGGTTGGTGGATCCTGGAGGCCACATGCAGTTCATGGACTGCATGTTTCCTCCTTGTGCTAGAAGAAATCTGTGACCCTCCAGAGACTTAGTCATCAGAATGCCTAGGGGTTCAGGAAGCTTTAGAGTACTACAGGTTCCCCACACCAGCTGCAGAAGTCTCTCTGGAAGTGCTGCTGGTCAGTAGGAAAACCAGCCTGGGACTGGGATCACAGCCCATTCTGGATGGAGTTGCTCTCCCTCCAAAACATGAGGTTCATCACTTGAGGGTACTCTTGGACCCAAAGCTTATCCCGGAAATCTATGTTTCTGCAGTGACCAGAAGTACCTTTCCCCAGTTTTGGCTGCTGCACCAGTTGTGCCCTTTCCTGAGAAAGGCAGATCTGACCACTCCAGTTACCTCTCAATAAGACTACTGTAATGCGCTCTACATGGGGCTGCCCCTGAGAAGTATTTGGAAACTGCAGCTACTGCAAAATGCAGTAGTCAGACTGGTGTTAGGTGTGCTTTTTAGAGACCATATAACACCGGTCTTGCAAGAACTATATTGGCTTCCAATTTGCTTCCAAGCTCAATTCAGGTACTGGTTTTGACCTACAACACCCTAAACAACTTGGAGCGAAGATATCTGAAAGATCACTTCCTCCCATATGACTCTGCTAGAAATCTGAGATGTTTAAAGGAGGCCCTGTTTCATATCCCAATTTCTCATAAAGTCAGGTTAAGGGGTCCATATAACAGGGCTGCCTCTGTAGCTGTGCCTTGACTATGAAACTCCCTACCCAAGGAGGTTAGGCAGGCCCCACCAGGCAGCTAAAACAGTGCTATTCTACAGGGCATTCCATGTCTGAAACTGCTGTTTTAACTACTTCAAAATTAGATTCTAGGATTGTTTTTAGACTGCTTTTATGGTATTTTTATAGAGAGCATTTTAATGTTTTTTTAAAGTGTTTTTATCTCTGTATTGTTTTAATTAGTTTCTATTTGTTCATCATTTTGGAAGAAATACTTTTTAAAGAAATATTATTTAAAGAAATTCTTTAAATAAATTCTACAGCATTTTATTATTTAGCAATTTTTTATAAAAAGAATGCAATGAATTAATTTCTGCATGAGAGGCAATTACATAAATAATCTATTGCATTATCATCCCTGCATACGAGAGATACAATACTGACCTAAAAAGGGCATCTGCTCCTAACATGTACATATCTCAAACAGTGCATTAACAGTTTGCTACTCCTTTCTTACGGTCTAAACAGTAATCTTTTCTGATTAAGAAAACAGCAAACTTAAAAATCTTGAAACCCCCAAATATTACTACCAGCCAGAAAGGTTTTATAGAATTATCTGTAAGTGTGGAGAAAATGCAGGAAGTTTTACCTCCTCCATCTTTCATCACACTAGAACCCAGGACCGCTCGATGAAGCTGAATGGTGGCAGATTCAGAAAGAACGAGGTGATTTTTCATATACTGTTAAACTAAGAATTTAGTTTAACTATACTGTCACAAGATGTAGCGATGACCAACTTGGGCAGCTTAAAATGGGATTAGCAAATTCTTGGAAAAGAAGGTGACTGCTAATCATGACAGCTCTACTGCTATTGCACTGGCATCCTGACTGTGAGTTTCCTAAAGGCACTGGTCTTCATACGCTCGTAATTTATTTGAGAATTTTTGAAAAAAGATAACACCTATGTAAATTGTAATAACACCCCTTTTAAAATAATCTCTCTGCAGTTTAGATTTTAGAGAATGGAAAGGCATTCCTTTCCCTTCAGAAAACATATGAAGCCACAAATGCCCTAAATCTCTTAGCTTTGCAAATTACAACAGCGATTCGTGAGACAACAGAAGCTGACTCTGCGCTTTTCCCAAACAGCCAGCATTCTTCAAGCATAATTTTAAAGATCAGCAATTTTAATTCGGGGAGAAAGGAAAGATGCACACAGACTGATCACAGCATCACTAGCACCAAATATACTTCATAAGGTTCTAATAGAGAGTTTTCTTTATCCCTGAGTCATAAAAGGTCATTTAGATTTGAAAACTCAATAGCAGAAAGAGGGTGAAACCTACTTTGCCCCCTTTAGTAAGGGCATATATGTGCCATTTCAAGTGGTTTATGTTGGTATTGTTCACACATTTTTGTACCCTTTTGGGATCAGTTGTAACCCCTAAATGTGTAGGATTAGAACGATGATTTCCAAAACTGCTAACGTAACCCTCATTATTTCCAGCTTTAAAAATGTCAACTCCGTTTTGTTTTATATAGAAGGCAACATCTTCAGAAGTAGATCACCTTATGACTGCTCAGTACCTACTGTATTGATAAAATGCCAGTGTGCAGAAGTGGCTGATCAACCACATCCTTCCAGCTACTCATACTACCTTTCTTGAGGAAGATCTTCATGCTGTACCTCCTTGCACTAGGGTGTGGAACTGGAGTGTCAAGTGTTCAATGGTGCTGTCAAATTGCTGTTCCCACAAGGCAGAGTTAATCCTTGTTCTTCATCAACTCATACCAAAGAGTCAACTAGAGGAGCTGGTTTGAGTTGTTTCCAAATACAGTTCCAGCATATGTTAAGTGGGGTGTGCATGCCAGCTCCTATTTACTAGCCAAGGTTTCCTCCATGTTATTTTAAATTAATTTTTTTTAACTTGTTAAAACCCACTTACAAAACAGTGGGAGAGATAGCTGAAATTGATTGTCTTGTTTATATATGGAGAGACTCTTGTACTCTACAGTAGTGCCAATTATTTTGTATGTGTAAGACAGTAAACGTCCAAGACATACTTCTGAAGAGGTATAGGCACAATTACTGTAAATGGTTTAAAGTAATAAAATTTTATGAAGTAGCTATATATAATAAATCTCAAAGAACTAGTCTGTAACCTTTAAATATGTATGCTGGATTAAATTAGGCGAAAATATGATATTTGACTTGCCTTTTAAACAGGTGTTCAATAGTATATCAATCAGGACTTTTTAAAAAATGGATTTCATAAATCTTCAGCAGCAAGAATTGTGCAGTGAGTAATGGAAAACAAGACATCTCAAACATCTGTATTTCGCTACTATTTGACAACATGCATATTTGTAACACCAGTCACTAATCTAAAGTCCGCAGCCATTTCTGCACTGAACTGTTACAGGCCTATTATTCTACTTTCAACATCCTGTGGAATTCTGGGGTTTGTAGTTTATCGAGAATTCTAAAGGCCTCTCCCTAAACTGCAAACCCCAGAATCCCATAGCACGTTGAAAATGGAATAATAGCACTGTAACAGTCTAGTGTGGAAATGGCCTGCAAATATAAGACAGGAAGTCACACTGTTTGACCACCCCATTATGTCATACAAAGCACAGAACGGCACTCAAGAAGAATCACAACTTGCTGCAAAGTGTTAATAGTCCTGCCTTTACAAGCTCTGACAGTATTACCACATAACTTCTACCAGAATGAAAACAAGTCTCATGGTAAACAGTGAGAAAGCAACAGTAGTTAAGTTAGAGAAAAACAGTATCACGCTACCTCTACTCAAGTTCAAAATATTTTGTAAGGCAACCATGTGAGTCACTTTATATGGACCAGTGTAATTCTATCTAAGAGTCTATCTTGGTAAACAAAGTAACGTGTGATGAAACAAGGATTTATAAAATATTAAACACAGCTTTCCAAGACAATGTTTCAAGATGGCTAGATCTCTTATTCTGAATCATGCAGACAAATCCCACATTGTCCATAAATATGCTTCACATATATCTTAAAATCTTAAAGTTTTAAAAATTTATGTTCACACTAGCATGAACAAACACAGAGTTTGAACACAAGGAAGTCTGGAGGGAAGGCTTGGAAAACTACTGTTGTCTAGCTGAATTCTCTTTTGCAATCACTGAGTAAAATAGACCAAGCAGGTGGTTCCATGTCAGTCTGAAGGAAAAGAGAGAAAGCCATGATAGTCAAAGTCTTCAACATCTACCTCGTGTTACTCAGTTTTCCGACTGGCCATTAGAACTCCATCTGAACAGAGCAATATCTTAAAAACTGCCATCTACAGGTATTTGTGGAATGCAGTCAGCCTTCCACATTTACTGGTTTCACTTTTGCAGATCTGATTATTCACGGATTATTTGCTGTCACCTCTGCTGCCCCCCATGCCATTTTTAATAGGGACTGCAAGCCTCATAAGACTGAGAAACCACAAAGGAGGCTTGTCCCTATTAAAAATGGTGTAGGGTAGCAGTGGAGGTGGCAGTAAGCTCCATCAGCCACCCACTTCTGCCTTGTGAAGGAACTCTGATGACTCAAAGGAATCCGTGGTGGGTTGATTATGGTGATCACACTTTTTTTGTGTGAAACATATGGTGTGGGAGAGCCTAGAGTTATTCACAGTTCTTCTACTTTCATGGAAGTCCTGTGCCCCTAACTCTAGCAAATGTGGAGGGATGACTGTATCTGACATAAGAGCTAATGCTGAAATATATTTGCCAGTGCCAAAAATGCTGCTAAATCCTGCCTTTTCCTCCCCATTTCCCTTATTATGCTGGAACTGACTAACACAGCTAGCTCCTTGAAAACTGAGGTGAGATATACATCACATATCTGATGCAGTTCTCTTATGTTATGCATGAGTGTTACATAACAATAATGGAGTTGCTTGTGATCTTTGTCATTCCCAACAAGTCACATGAAATCATAGAGTTGGAAGAGACCACAGGAGCCATCCAGTCCAACCCCTTGCCAAGAACACACACCAAAGCATTCCCAACAGATGGCTATCCAGTCCCTGTTTAAAAACCTCCAAAGAAAGAGACTCCACTACCCTCCGAAGCAGCAGATTCCACTGCCAGACAGCTCTGACAATCTGGAAGTTCTTCCTGAGGTTCAGGTAGAATCTCCTTCCCTGCAGCTTGAATCCATTGCTCCTTGTCCTAGTCTTTGGAGCAAGGGAAAACAAGCCCGCTCCCTCCTTGATATGATAGTTGAACATGGCTATCATGTCCCCTCTTAACCTTCTCTTCTGCAGACTAAACATACCCAGCTCCCTAAGCCATTCCTCATAGGGCATGGCTTCCAGACCCTTCACCATTTTGATCACCCTCCTCTTGACATGCTCCAGCTTGTCAACATCCTTCTTGAATTGAAGTGCCCAGAACTGGACACAGTACTCCAAATGAGGTCTAACCAAAGCAGAATACAGTGTTACCATTACCTCTCTTGATCTAGATACCATACTCCTATTGATGCAACCAAGAGTGGAAGTTCCTGAGCTCCTCAAGTATTCAAGCCAGAGCCAAGGCATTAGCTTTCCAGGAAATACATGTGCATTCTTTCAAATTTATGTATTAGCTTCCTAAACCAGCAATTCTTAACCTTTTATTTACCGGTTACCCTCTGTAAATATAATTTGTTGCTGGGGACCCCCAGGACTTAACTCAGGATTTAAATATTAAATTTAGATACAAATATTCAAATTGGCAAGACCATACCAGCAGAACACAAACTAAAGCAAATGAAGCAGCCAGCAGAGTCAAAGAAGGCGGGGAGGACACTTAAATGCAGCACCAACAGAAATCACTGACACTTTTCAGAGTATAAAAGTACACCGTAAGTTCCTCAAACAGATTCTTCTAAACCAGTTTGAGCCTACATGAGAAAAGCAGGATATAAACATTTAATCAAAAACTGATAGAGCATGTGCCAAACTATCTCGCCAAGCATTCTGCCTACACAGGAGACTTATAAGCGGGATACAAGTGCAACAGTACCCACTCCCTCTATGCTTGCCAGCAACTGCCATACAGACCCATAACATCTCTGGTAGCGGAGGAGAAATCTATGTAGCAGATTTGGTTCTTAGTAACTGAAGTCACCAGAGAGACAACAGCTTTAATTCCATTCTAATGATGTCCCTGGAATTATCTCTCATTTTCCTTTTCTCCTAAACAAATTAGATCCTAGTTACTATAAGGAAAATTAAAACACTACTGTTCAGGTGTCCCGTTTGCAATAGCCAGAAAATCTGTCCTCCATTCTTGTAACTGTGCAGCCCAAATTTGTACAAGACAAGGATTGTGCAAGGAGAAGAATGCATTTCTTTATACTGAACATAGAGACATGCTATAAACACCATTTAGTATGAATTCCCTGTCACAATACACAGACACACACACCTCTGATGATGGACATTCTGCTACTGTGCTACTAATTTATAACGCAGCGTTACAGCTGCAAGCAGGATGCAGTCCTTCATTATCTGAAAATATTTTGAAAGAAGCCTAGTGCTTAGTAAGGACTCTTTTATAGGTTTGATGCATACTCTAAAATAACTACAAGCTGTTATGTTGAACTAGAAACCACAATTTGTTATCATTATAATATAAGCAACTATGCTGTATTCTTTTCCTTTTAAAATGAATCAAAATACACTTTTAAACTAATAAGATGTGATTGGTGGTATTGATGACTTATTTATGCTATTGCCACGTTTTAGCAAAACGAAACAAAGATGGTTCTATCAAAATTTATTTTTGTCATTATTATGGTGTAAGATTTTAATGACAAGTATAGTGATAAAAATGCCAGTAGCTTTCTGACAGACCCTGTTCTCATTCTTCTCCAGCAAGTAGCTGCTGAGTAACACCTTGTAGGCGAACCGTTAAATGTTATTGTTTATTTCTCAATGGTGCATCTGCAGTTCTGTTAAAAGAACATTAAGATCATTCTCACGTCTCCTAAGCAGTGACTAGGACTGGCAGCAACCGATGCAAAAGCAAAGTGGGTGTGGATACAGGCAGTTATCTGGACGAAAGAACACCGAGAGCCCTCTGTAAGCTGCTCTGAACTTTCCACAAGGAAGAGGTCAGAAATGTAAGAAAGAGGTAAATGGAATAAGAAAATAGTTGAAGTGAAGAGAAAGACTCCTGGCAAGAAAATAAGTACTCATAACACAGGTTTGCTGACCTCAAAAGAACTAATCAGCAGCAGTCAGTGATTTTAAAATTTAATGAAAAGTCTCACTTTCACAGTTTTGGATGTATGGTGCAGATGAAATACGGAAATTCAGCCTTCAGTCAAAACATGCCCTTTGCTTTATTTTTGAAAAAATACCAACATAGGACTATAAAGTAGAATTCAAAACAGGCAATTCATTAGATCCTATCTGCCCAATTAATATTTTCTCTTAGTATTTTCTCTTTAGCAGTATAAAATTTTAACACAATTGATCCTCTTGGTCAATTTGTTTTAAATCACTGTTAACAAAAGGTTAGCAGTGGGTTGTCCAAAAGTGCTGTAGATTATGAGCCTTTGGACAGGGCTACTATTTTATGTCAACTTAACAACTGTAATGGTTTAAAACTGTTGTTTCAGAACTTAACAAATATTATTATAATGTAAATTAACTGGCTTGCTGTGGAATCAGTTTTTGTAGGAAGGCTATTTGACTCCTGTCTACCTGACAACAGATACCTCAAAGTGTTCATACTACAATAAATTAGTTACTCTCCAAGGTGCTATAGCAGCAACAAAAGAAACTGCTGTAGAATACAGTTCCTATTTTATTTCTCTGTATAGAAGGCATAGTGAGAAATCATTGTATTGGTGATCCAAAAACAACAAGGTCCTTGAACTAGAAGCATGTGTTGAAAAGCCTTGTAGGCTTTTCAGAGCACACACACTTTTTTTTGGGGGGGGGGGTAAAACATTTGCAGACACAGGAGTAAGCACAAACTTTTTGTGAGAATGAGCAATAAGAGACTACAAGCCACAAGGTACTGGATAGGCTTTAACATGCATTACTGAAAAATCACACTTGTTTTAAAGCCAGAAATACAGCCATTTCATTATTGTGCTTCAAAAGGCATGGACAGATGCATGAAGCTTCTGAAGTCACTGAAAAAACCTATGCGCTTGTCTTGGCAACAAAAGAGTGGTCAACTATTTTTAGGAGTAATAAGCTATGTATGATTTACTAGCTGCATAACTATAAAGTTCAGGGAATGACTAGCATCACCAAAGCTAACAAAATTTCCTCTTCTCATAGTCCATGTGAGAGTCAGCCACCCTGAAAGGTGACACTTCCCAAAAAAACAAGCCTACACAGGAGGTTGCACAAGCCAAGGAGGTGGCAGCTTATTTCTAGGAAAAAGTCCCCAGAGGCACATGCTCTTTTGCCGGAAGATCTTCGAAACCAACACAGCAACCTTACAACTATTGAAAGACCAATCCAGCCCCCTGTTATGTCACCTACATAAATAGCCCCAGATAAAGTCCCAGAGAAGCTGAGGTCATGCAGAAAGCAGCAGACAATGGTAGACACCTGGCATTAAGTTCTTACACATAAGAAAAGTAGCACAAGCTGTCCTTTGCTCCAGGGAAGTTGGAATCAGGAGTGTCACCATACACTGTCCTGACTAAACGTTAACTGCTCACTTGGCTTAGTTTCCAAATTTGGAATACAATTGCTTTTTGAAATGCTTGAGTCTTACATTTACTACGCCTGATTTACCCAGAATATCTTTCCTATCTTTGCCAGCGTGTTGTAGTGATTTGAGAGTTGGAATAGGACTCTGGGAGAACAGGATTCGAATCCCACTCAACCATGGAAACACACTGCGTGACCCTGGGCAAGTCAAACTTTCTCAGAGAAAGGCAATGGCAAACCTGCTCTAAACAAATCTTACCAAGAAAACTCCCTGACAGGTTTACTTTAGGGCCACCATAAGTTGGAAAAACTTAAGTTGGAAAAATCTTGCTATCAGAAACTATGGTTGAGTAAATGAGTGCATGTGATTTTAATTTGTTTCCCTTGTGTTCAAAACACTGATCTTCTGAGCTGATGAGGCTTGCTTTAGGTCATTTTCTTGAGCAATAAAGGCAGACCCAAGTAAGTGGCACTTCCAAGAAAGAGAGGATCAGACATCTTCTGATGCCTCACCTGTAGTGGGGGACACCCATTTCACAGACTGGGCCACCCACACAACTCTCTCCTTCTTCAGATGCTCAAAAGAGCACCATCTGAAGGTATTTACCTGGAAGCTGGCATGAAGCCTACTAACTAAACTTAGTGTTTTGTTGATATGTATTTTGACAGCTCAAACGTTCTGAGGTACTCTTACCTGCCCTAAGCCTCTAGGGGCAGGCTAAAATCCAAACAGACCCACACAGAAAGTGATCTTACCAACAGTAATGCGATGGAATAGAGTTTCTGTACACTTGCAGTACCTACAGCACTAAACCCTATTACTTTCATCTCTCAGCATTTTTAATTTGTTGATGGGGGAGACTGAGATACATACTTCATTCCTGTAAGCAGAGCTTATTTCCAAAACTTAAACACACACAAATTCTACATCCTCCTTTGTCCTAAATCTCTCAAAGCAACTTGGAAATTCCGCAGATTCAGCAACTGATTTCCATGGACTCTTTTGTCTGTAATCCTAAACATACTTCTCTGGAAGCACAAATAATCAGGAGAGATTATTCTCTTGAAAACATCCTCAGAATCTTTTATCTCTCTTTAGTAAGTTTTACTATTCCGTGAGAGGGTCACCTTAGGGTCACCATAAGACAGAAAGGATTTGAACCTACACAGCAGCAACAAAACGGGGTTACAGCATCCCCTAAACTTTTCAGTTTTTAGGGGTGTAGCCAGTCCCTTCCTCCCTCCCTCCCAAGGGAAATATAGTCCCAAGCATGCAAGTAGGGGGGTGAGGAGAGAGAAGTGGGGACAAATTACCAATTTTATGTCTGCCCCCAGCCTCAAGAGAATGGGAGGGACTCTCCAGAGCAGAACTTTCCAAATGGTGTGCTGCAACAGGTTAGTGTGTTGCCTGAAATGTGTAGTTGTGTTGCCTACAATCTTGGAAATGTATGTTATTATTTATAAATCATATATTTTTGAAAATATATGAAAGGTTTTCATGAGATACGTTGTGTCCTCATACATTTTGTTATTACAATTTATGCAGGTGTCTGTATCTCTTACCAGGGGTTAGTTTACCCTCCAATTTGCCAGTAAAACTGAATTACTGTGTCGCGAACTTATGCGTGTCTAAAAAAGTGTGTCACCACCATGAAAACTTTGGAAAGCTCTGCTCTAGAGGATAAGCTTGCGAGGGGGGGGTGGACTAAAGGTAACAGGAACTGCCCCAGGGGCTCAAATATGGCCCTGCATTAAGAGTGACAAACATCCCACTACCACTAAGGAACGGGGTGGGGTCACCTGAGGCGTTTGGAAGGGGGGATTCTGAAGTGTCCAGAAGGGAGCCTTGTTCCTTTGAGGGCTTCGTCCTACCACCATTTCCCCCCCCGCCCCAAATCTTTCCAGGCCACCCCACCGTCCCCTCCGCCTCGACTCACGTGGAGAGCTTTCTGGTCCAGAAGAGGCCTCCGGGCCAGAGCTCCTGAAGCTGGACCGCCCGGCTGAGGTTGAACTTGATCTGGGCCAGGAGGTGGCCCGCCTCGGCCTCCAGCCGGTCGCCGTAAGGCAACAGCTTATTGTACACCAGCTCCTTCTGCACGGCCCCGGGTGGGGACACGGGCGGCAGCGGCGGAGGGAGAGGAGGAGGAGGCGGCGGCGGCGGCGGCCCGGTCCCGACACCGGCGCCGGCCATAGCTGCGGCTATGGCCGCCTCCTTCCTTGCCCTGCTCGACGACCGCCCTGCCCACCCGACACGCTTCCCCCTGCCGGGTGGCGGTAGTGGCGCCCTCGCCGCTCCTGAGGCTCCTGTCCGCCGGCTGTCGTCGCCTCAGCCGCCAGCGGCCCCCGAACTCGGCTCCCTGGGGCGTCTGTCACACAGCGGCGCCTGGTGACGAAGCAACGGCGAGAACGAACCAACTCAGGCCGGCCTTGTCGCCGCTGCGGTCTCTTCTGTTGCCGCCGCCGCCGCCGCCGCCGCCGCCGCCAGGCACTCCTGCTGAAGGAGGCAGGCAGGCAGGCAGGCAACGCAGAGGTCACTTCCGCTATGGAGGAGGAGGTGGAAGGAGAAAATGGGGCGGCGGGGGGGGAGAGAGAGAGAGGAAGATATCTCCGCGGACTGTGGGGGAGCCGCCTGGCGGGAAGGAGCGCGTGAGGGAAACCGTCCGCCTCGCCTGAGGGGAAAGAAACTGTCAGAGGTCGAAAGGGAGGGGCGTTTCAAGGAAAGAGGACGGCCTCTTTTGATTACGGGCCGCTCTGCCGCCGCCTCGTTCCCGCACTGGACGGGTTGTGAGGGCAACAAACAAGCTCAGAGTCTTGTGGCTCCCGAAAGACAACGGAGTTTCGCTTTGGGTGTATAAAGCTCTCCCTGGGTTGCGAGCCAACTCCACTGCTTCGTCGGAGAGAGAGGCCGCAGTCCGCCAAAGCTGGCGCCAAACGAAAACTTGTTGGCCTTTTAAGGTGCCACAGGGCTCGTCGCGGTTTCTCTCAGAGGCTGAGGCGAACAGCCCACAAAAGAGGCCATAAATAAACGTGTTAGTCTTTGAGGAGTGCCACAAGAGACTTGTTGAATTTTTTTTTTTTGAAATTTTATTTAAAACAAGTAACATAAACGAACATTTGTACAGTAAAAAGAAAACCAGAGGAAAAAAACACAAAAAATATCCACACAAAAACAGACCTACAAAGAAAACCAGAGGAAAAAAACACAAAAAATATCCACACAAAAACATACCTAACATATCATTATACATCAATATGGTATAAACACGATACAAAACATCTATATACAGTACAACACTCTACAGTGCCCTAACACTGCAATTGACGATACACTCGACATTACATTACAATAATTAACAACTTTTTTCTATACGCAACAGGCTAACAAGGGAACCCATGCTTTTAAAATAAATAAAATCCTTCTCATGATGGAACAAGCAAGTTGCATTATTTATTTATTACTTCTTTTCTATCTCAATTTTCTTCTAAGGTGATCCCTTAGAACATTATAGAATTATAGAATTATGTACATTATAGAAAAATGTCTAATGCAAAAGTTTAAAAAGAAATAAGCAATCAAGTTAGAAACACTATAACAGTATAAAATGCATAGAAAACATAATGCGACAACGGAGATCGATATTATTTAGAAAATGTAAGGTAGCTTTGCTAAACTGGTTGATATTATTATTATTAGTTTTGCTGAAATGGTTAGGAGGAACTTCACTGAAATAGGCAATACTGAAACTGCAAAGATGGGTTCATAATAGGGATGGGATGAATCCTAATCCGGATCTGAATCCCTGAAAGGTTCTGGGAATCCACAAATCTCACGAAATCTCGAATCTTTCGAATCCTTTTTTTAAAGGGGGGTTTAAAAAGCAAGGGAAAGAAGGATAATATTGGGCAAGACACACTCTCAGCTGTAGCAAAATCCTAGGCAAAGGCAAACCTCCCTCTGAAGAAATCTGGCCAAGACAATTGTCATAGTTTTGCCTCAGGATCTCCACAAATTGAAAATGATATGAAGGCCCTTTCTACGCAGGCAGGAAAATGTGGATTAATCCCACATTTTCCTGCCTGTGTAAACAGGGCCATATACTACAGTAGAGAGATAACCCAGGTCAAAACTGGCTTTTCTTTGCATAGCTCCTTCCGGCATCCTGGTGTTTGTAGTTTGATGATGCTCCAGAATACTTTGGCAGAGAAGGCTGTGACACCTTGTAAAACTCCAAAGCCCAGAATTGTGTCTGAAAGAGGTTTGCAAGGGAGCTCTGCAAAGGAATGTTTCAGCTGTCCTTGAAATCTCAAGCCCGTAGCTTCCAGTCAAGTACTGCACTTAAACATGAAATGTTCAATTTAAATATCTTAGAATACAACCCCAGCTGTAATTTGTGAAATTGTTAGCAAAGGCCATTATTACTCCAAGGGAAAACCTCACCTACTTATTATCTTCCCTTGTCTGATCTCCCAGATTTTCAGGAATCCCAGTCTCCCAGGTTTTCAGGCATCCCGGTCTCCAACAATCAATTTGGTGGGCAGATTTGAACGATTCAGTTTGCCTGTTTTGCCACAAGGATTCGGAAATCTCCAATCCTTACCCAAGATTCGAGGATTCAGGTGGCCCATCCCTAGTTCATAAGAAAGGAAAGAAGCCAAGAACTAGCAAAAGAGCTATAACTGCCAAAAGCCACCTAGAAAAGTTAATGAGCCATGGAAGTGGACAAGACCTTGAATAACCAAGGGATAGATATGCCTTAACAAGGGACATCAATGAGTTTTTAGTAAATGGAGCCAAATAGATATGGCTAAGAAAGGAAGCCAAAGTGTCATTTTGACCTGAGAACATGATACAGGCATGAAGTAAGAAGGAAGGGTGAGCCAAAGGTAATGACGTGACTTACTAGTGCCGTAACCAATCAGGTTGGCTTTTAAAGAACCATAAAAATGTAATATTGAAGATAAAAGCACAGTGCATCCTGCTCAAAGACCCTTCTGTTACAGGCAGTGAACTGGCAAAGGCCTGTCTAAGTACAGAGATCTTTGTCTGGCTGCAAAAAGACAGCTGTGAGGTTGCCAATCTATTTTCTATCGGAGGGAATTTCGTACTTGGAGCAGCCACAGAGAAAGTCTTCTGTGTCCTCACTAAACGTGCCTTGAAGGCAAGGGATATTAAAACTTGGCCAGGCTCGTACATGGAAACATGGTCTTTCAGATAGTCTGAACCTAAGGCACATGGGGCTTTATAGGTCATAAGCAGCATGTTGAATCCAGGGGAGGATAGAAATTTTTATTTTGGTTCTTCTTGTTGTGTGCCTTCAAGGCATTTCCAACTTACGGCAAACCTGAGACTGAGAGTGTGTGATGCACCCAAGGTCACCCAGTGTGTTTCCATGGCCAAGAAGGGAATCTAACCCTGGCTTCCAAGGTCATAGTCCAACACTCAAATCACTATGCTATGATGGGTCTCAGAAATTTTATAGGCTGCCTTAAAGAAAGATGCTAAACTAACTCAATATAACTAGCTCAATCATCTCTGTATTTATTATTGCCCTTCCAAGCAGTATGAATTACAGTTGGTCCTCTGTATTTGTGGATTTAACTTTATCGGATTTGATTATTTGCAAATTTCTGCAACCCCTGCCCCCTCACCTCAAGCGTTTATTTTCTGGGTGAACCTTCCTTCTTGGCAACTCCAGTTAGGCCATGCAGCTCTTAAAAACCTGCTTCCAGTCTTCCTCTTCTTCCTGCACCAGCCACTGCCTGGCCAGCTAAGGAGAGTTCACAGCACCACAAACCCTCTCCCAATGTCCCCCCCACCCAAGGAAAGAGATGGGCCAAACAGTGGAAGTATAGGACAACCATGATGACCCTCATCCTTTCCCTGACCTTGGATGTCCACTTTCTTCACCATGCCTTGGGTCGCTTCCCACAGACACACAGATTTTGATAATTCCATTTTTCCACATTTGTGGGGATCCTGCACCCCAACCCTAGTGAATGTGGAGGTCCGACTGTATGTATGTATGTATTTTTGCATGCATCACAAATTGAGATATCTGTGCCCAAATAGTTCAAAGACAGAAGGAAACTGGGGTCTCATGTATATGAGAGGAAAGAGATTGGGATGTTGGATGAAGGACAGAGTGGGAGAAGGAGATAGAACAAAAATGTTAATGGCAGTAAAAGAAATGGGAAGGAGCAAATCAAAATTAAAAGAAGGAAAAAAACAGGTGGAAGTGCTGGCGGAGTGCATCTAATGATGAACAGTATGAAACCTCGGGAAAATATGAGAAAAGAGAACAAGGCTTTATAGTAACTGTTAATTGTTTCTCTGCCTGTTGGGGCCCCCAGAATAATGCATAATGAGATGCAAAAAAAGTTTTAAATCTAATTTTTACAACTCAAAGGCCAAGTAGAATTTTAACCATTTCAACCACATTTCAGAAGATCAACAAATATGGAGCCAGCCTAACTTCCTTCAGAAGAGTATTCTACAAAGAGATGATGCTACAGAGAAAGTGCTCTCTCTTACATTCTCTAACCTAACCTCTTGGGGTAGTGGACATGCAACAGCCCTTTTGTGGATAATGACCCAAAGAAAGTGGAGTTGTAGGAAAAGGGAGGCTCAAAGAAAGCCCTGTGGGTTACTTAGTGGCTCAAAGAATGATGTAGCACTTGAAGGATTAAATGAGGCACCTGGATAATTTAAACTAAGGTGAAAGACAGAAATGATGGTATTTTATAATGAGTAATGTAATGACCACACAGTACAAGAGGGAAGGTGAAGGTATAACTAAGGGGAGTAGTATCACAGGTTTGCTGAAAGAGAATGTTCACTCAGAAGGAATGGCACATAGGCCATTTCCGCACTACATTGTTATAGCATCTGGCCCCTCCCTAAACTGCAAACCCCAGGATTCCATAGGATGTTGAAAGTGGAATAATTGCACTATAACAGTGTAGTGCAGAAATGGCCATAGAGATATATGGAACCCAAAAGAGATTTGATGGAACATAGAAATATATTGAACCCAAAAGAGATTTAGAGATTTGGCAGAACATAAATTGGGTCGCAGCTCAGTGGCAGCTGTTTTCACCATTGGAATTCACCCATGGACACTTGGAGTAATGATCAAGAATGAAACACCATTGAGCATCTTTAGGGTGTATTTTCCTCACTGCTTGGTGCTGTAGCACATTCATACGCAGCTGGACTTAGCTCCCTGCTAGGACTCTCTATCTGCCTCATTCTCATTTTAAGAAATACATACATTTTGGGTCCACACACCACAACATGGAAGGGAAAATTATGCTGGCTGTGCTCTGTTCTGAAGGAACTAAGGGGTCTTTATTGCCTGGCAACTCAATAAGGTAATTTACTGAGATAAAAAGGTGGGGACATTTTATCATATGTGGTGGTCTTGTAAGATAGCAAGGAAATTCTGGAAGGAAATACATGATGAAATTCAAAGAATTTATAATGTAAATTTTGAAATGAAGCCAGAATTTTATCTGTTAAATATGCCTGGGCAACAAAGAGAAATAAGATGTCATCAGAAGACATTGTTATATCTGATAACTGCTGCAAGACTGATATATGCGCAATATTGGAAAGAAAGGAAATATGTTGATATAGAAGAATGGAAATTAAAAGTCCTGGATATTGTAGAGACATGGATCCTTTTCGCATGTTTTTTTTTCAGTGTGAGCGCCCCTTGAGCGCTGCGCAAATGGGAGCGCCACTCTGTACGACGCACTCCCACTTGCGCGGCGCTCACAAGGCTGAAGCGGGGCACGGGCGCATTTTTTTATTTTCAGCTTTAAGCTGAAAATGCCCCGCGCTCGTGCAATGCTCGCGGCGCCCTTGTGTACTTACCTGCGTGGGATGCATCGGCAAGCCGGGTGGGTAGCACTTCCTCCCCCAGCGCAGCCTACAACTCCCATACTGCGCTGTGGAAGGAAGAGGCGGGGCGCTAGCGCGGCGCTCACGCAAACAGGAAGCGACCTGCGGTAGGAAGGAGGGGGGAAGCGGCAGCGTTTCAAACGAGGCTTCTCTCGCAAGGCGCCCTCCCTCGTCGTGCAAACAGGTAACATGCAAAAAGGGCCAGAAAAGTTAACATTTTCTTTGAGAAATAAACCTATCCAGAACTTTGAAACGTAATGGAGAGAAGTTTTGGATTGGATAAAGACATAATATAAGAAAAGAAATAAGAATAAAGCAAGATTGTAGGTAATGCAATGTAATAAAGTAGCAAGGTAAAATAATAATGTAACAATGTAACAAGGTAGTAAGGTAACAAAGCAATTGTCTAACAATGCAAGATGTAATAAATCCCTTGAGTAAGCAACAATTATGTATGAATGGAATGGATACATGCAGATTCAGCTGGAAAACAAGCTTGGAAGTGGGGACTTTTTAAATTTTTAATTAAAATCTTTAATAAAAATATTTTTTTAAAAAAGGTAATTTACACAGAGTAGCTTAGTAAGTGTGGGAATCATGCAAACATGTGTTGGTGTATATCTGTTCTCTTCATGGCAAGATTTATTCAAACTAGCCCTCAGTTGCTAGTTAATTGTTGGAATTAAAACAACTTTATTGTGATCGCAGTTCTACAGCAATTACTGTAGCTGTTTACTTCAAATGATCACAAGAAGGTCCAGTAGCGCAACAGTTCTTCCCACACTAGTGGTACCACCATTAAAGAGATAATGTGGGTGGTTCTGAACCAACTGTCATCTCTTTCAAGATGCTAAAGGACTTGGTTTTCACTGTACTGACTGCTCCATGGCTATGCCTTTGGCATTTTTTTTACTTGTACATTATTGGAGAAGATAGTTAAATGACTTAATAATGCCAAGTAAGTGATTCATTCATTCACCTCTTTTCCCAGTGTCTTCAAGCCAACAAGGTATATGCCTAAAACATAATTTCAGCTAAACAAGAGCAAACAATTGCCTGAGTCCCTTAAATAAAGTCAGAATATTTATAATCCCTGAAGATCTTTGCACTTCTTGGCTTATTAAAAGGGCCAGGGTGTTAAAGCAGCGATGATACAATGGGCACAAAATGTTGGACATCCAATACAGTTAGAATGGTGGGAACAGAGCTGGCAACAAATACAGAAATTTACCGCTGCTCAAAATTTAAAAGAAAATTATTACAAACTATTTCATAGATGGTACATGACACCAGAAAAATTAAAGACAATTTATAAGACGGGTACAGGGCACTGCTGGAAATGTCAAGAGAGTTCTGGTACGCTATTTCATATGTGGTGGTCATGTTCCAAAGCAGAAAAATACTGAAAAGAAATACATAAGAAAGTATGTTCAATTTTGAAGATTCAATTTGGGATGATACCTGAACTTTACTTGCTAAACATGACACATATATTAGATGGAACGTCAGTGAAGAAATACTGGAGAATAATACTATACATGGTAACGACAGCCCGTATTGAGTATGCACGACTTTGGAAAAATGAAACTATACCTACTATTGAACAGTGGTGGACAACTTTTATGGAAAATAGAAATGCGGACATTCTTACACAAAGATTAAAAGAGAAATCAGATGAAGACATTAATAAAGAGTGGAAGATTGTTACGGATTTGGGTTGGGTGTAGACAGAAGGCAATGCATAATTCATGATATCAATTACTATACAGGGTAATAATCATAGAAATATCATGTAACAAGTAAAGTAGAGAAATATAGCAGGAACTAACGAATTAAGTTTGATTACTAACATTTTATTGCTATATGCGGTATAACAAATAGAGGAAATATTAATAATTGTAATCCAGAAAGGAAAGGAAGAAGTGTAACATTGCATGTAAACATTGAAGAGATAATTGTTTGTTTTATTTGCTGAAACTTTAATAAAATTATATTAAAAGGGGGGGCAGGGTGGAATTGGCCATGTAGATGAGGGAAGCAGTCAATGCACCCTACAACAGGGCATGGTTTCAACATGCCTGAAGAGACAGTTGTGAGGCCTCTATTGAAAAAGATTTCCCTCTATAATGAATTGGCCAGCATCCAGCATTTCATTTTAAGGCAAGCTAATAGAACATGAAGTGGCTGCCCAGCTCCAGGGATTCCTGGATGAAACACGTTACCTAGATCAATTTCAACCAGGGTTCAGACCTGATTATGGAACAGAGATGGCTTTGGTCACTTTGCCAGGCACTAGACAGGAGAGTGTGTCTCTGTTGGTTCTGATGGACCTCTCAGTGGCTTTTGATATCATCAACCACAGTATCCTTCTGGGTTGCTTTGCACAGATGGAACTTGGAGGGGGAAGCCCAGAAGGTGGTGCTGAGGGATTCTTGTTCAACTCCTCGGCCATTGGTCTGTGGGGTCCCCCAAAGATGCAGGTCTGCAGGTTGGCTGTACTCTTGGATTCAGTCTGGAGGCCCAGGTTTCTGTGGTAGCCAGGAGTTCTTTTGGACACTTAAAGCTAGTGTGCGAACTGCACCCGTTCCTAAAGATGCCTGATCTGACCATGGTGACACATCTTATAGTTACATCCTAATTAGATTACTGTAACCACATGGTTCTGGCTTTGAAGAATGTGTGGAAACATCAATTGACACAAAAACCTGGAGCCAGAGTGTTAACTAAGGCTGGTTACAGAGATCATACAACTATTTGCTATTTGTTCTCATTTCAAGAGGGTGGGTGGGTAGCCATGTAACTGTTGCAGCAAAAACGAAACAGGAGTTGTAGCTCTTGAAAGTCTGGTAAGTTTTATTTGGCACAGGATTTCATGTAATACAACCCACTTGCATCACATATCACAAAAGGTAAGCTGGAATAAGTGAGGGTCATGCTTGTTAGTCTTTAACGTACCATAAAGCTGTTCTCAGATTCATAGTCACAAGGCAGTATCTATTGTGCAGATGTTGGTGGAATCTTACTGCTCCCCGTCAACTGAGTGTATGAAACTGCCTGCGGTTTGAATATTGAACTAGGGCTCTGAGAAACAGGGTTTGAATATATGCTCAGCTGTGGAAACCCACTAGGTGACCTTGGGCAACTCACATTCTCTTAGCCACAGAAGAAGGCAACAGCAAACCTCTGACACACAAATCTTACCAAGAAAACCTCATGATATAGTTACCATAAGTTGGAGTTTACCAAAAGGCACATAATAACAACAAAGGTTGAGTCACACCATTGATGTCCCTGACCTCACATTGTCAACTCTTTAGAGTAATTGCTGCTCGTGATCCTTTGTCACTGAGGATGCTGAAAGTGATACCTGAGACCGTGACAATTTTGTAAAAAGAAAATAAAGATTGCTTTTGGGTTTATCCATTTGTAATGTAGATTTTTTAAAACACTTAATATCCTAAATGCAGTTTTTAGCATCTACTGGAGTAAGTCCATTTAATCAATGCAGGAACACTTTAAAAAATACTTGTGTAAATTCCACAGATGAAACAATTTACTCTAGCTGATACTAGCAGCTGGTTTTAGACTAGTGGCAGCTATTGAAAATGTTTGGGATGGAGCAGAACATTTAAATAAGAACACATTGCCAAAAAATAAATGGCCAGAGAGTTAGTTTTAATTCAGAAGATGAAAAAAGGTCATGTTTCTTCTAACTGGGGGAGAGGGGAAAGACCCAGAAAGTAAACTATGAAGTAATCTGTTTCACAGGAACTATCAGCTGATATGCCTGAATAATTCTGGGGTTTGTAGTTTCCTGAGGCCAAAGAGCTCTCTGGCTGGGAATTCTAAAGGCCCCTCCCTAAACTGCAAACCCCAGGATTCCCTAGGTTGTTGAAAGTGGAATAATAGCACTATAACAGTATAGTGAAGAAACGGCCAAAGACATGTCATGTTTGCAAGTAGGGATTTTACTGCATTTTTAAAAGTTGAATACTACCTTCTTTCTTTGTTAAAAACAGTTTTTCAGTCCGATTGTCTCAGTGTGACAAAGACGTGTGGGAGAGAAGCATTCATAATCTCTGTAGCTTCCACACAAACATGGTATTAGTGGCGGTACAAAATTGTTATTCTCCTCTGTGTGGAAAATCAAGCAAAAAGGTAATTGTTATAATTGCAAACCGCTGACAGAATCACTTGCCTGAACAAAGCACAAAGGGGGGAGATTTCTCTGAATCATCCCTTAAATTACATTTTTAAATTACCTGAATTACCACGAATGCAGGCACATCTGAAGAAGTAGACTTCGACTATGCTACAAAGTTCTCTCAGTTTCAGAGGTGCCTCAGTATTCCTTCGAATCTTTTAAAACCAATTCAGGATTATTTAAAAATGAAATGTGAATTTGTGGGACAATTCTGCAGTTAGAGAAAGAAAGAAAATCACATGCAGTTAAAAGTATACCCTTTTCCTACCTATGCGTGTTTAATCAGATACTAGTTCCATTGTGTTCCATGAATGTACTCCTAAGGGCACTGAGGGCTGAATCAGGTGTCTGCTTTGTTTTCTGTAAATAAATAGGTTCATAGAATACTTTTCCATTCTCTTAAGCAGGATACAGGTGTCATTAAACATAATTTAAGTCTGATACACATTATGCTTCTTTTTCATAGTTAAAACTCACCCACTTGTTTTGAAGGAAACAGTTAAATTGCAGTGAGTTGCATCCAGATTTTGACTTAGAATAGACCCATTGAAAATCAGTAAGCTAAGATGGTTCTTATTAATGTGAAGACCTATTAATTACCCAGGTCTAAGTTTGGAGGACATTAGCAATCATAGTTTTCCATTTAGTGATGCTCCACAAGATGGATGATAGTAGTATCCTTAAACACTGTTGTTGTTCTTGTGCCTTTAAGTCATTCCTGACTTATGGTGATCCTACAGTGAACCTATCATGGGTTTTTCTGGGGTTGAGTTTACATTACGTGCCCAAGATCACTCAGTGGATTTCCATGGCTGAGCGGGGAATTTAACCGTGGTCTCCAGTGTCATAATCCAGTGCTCAAACCACCACACCAGTTCTCCCTAAACACTACTGTTGCAAATACGTAGCTGTAGTAAAGTTGGTTTGTATTGGGGTGATAAGTGTATAATCTAGATGTGGAGGTGCGAATGTTGATAAACATACAGTCTGATAGCTGAGTGAGATGGAATGTCACACGTTTTAATTCTTGTGACAGACACACATTTATCAGGCATCCTTAGGCAAGCTGTTGTCCCATAGCCTCAGCACCCCAATGTTACTGCCATGGCTGGGCCGCACTTAAGGTGACATAGATATCATTTTGATATCAATGATTTGGCTCTCTTCCACCACCCCTCTCCACATGTTTGTGAGGCCCCTGGACAAGCACAGAACTAGGCTCAGCCACTAAACAGGCAGGCCAGGAATAGCCAGATCACCGCTTTAGGAGAGCTCTCCGCAAACACCCTCATTATGTATGCACGATGCTTACAAAGAACTCCCTGCCCCGAGCAGGCAACTTGACAAGCTGAACACTCAACTGTCAAGTGTCGCGTATTTGCATACTGTCTACCTCTTTGTCAATTCGGACCTAATTCAATCATGCTAAATTTTGACCTTTCCAAAGTTTTACTCGTGCCCGAAACTCATTGTTTTCCCCAAGTACGGAGTAGCCTGCAGTTACATTTCTCCCTATAAAAAACCCTGATTCCAAGAACTTCCTCGGATCACTCCAGACTTCCATCCAGCCTTGCTGCCGCTTTGTTTGGTGAGCTGTCCCCTCAGTCCCACGTACTGAGACTCCATACCAACAAACTCAATCTTCAGACCTCTCTGGGCTTCAGAATAGGTTTCATATCACCCAATTCCACAGTCCCTCTCAAAATCCCTCTATACCACTCCAACCTTTATTTTCTATAGTTATCTGAGTGTGTGTGTTGCATACACTGTTTGTAAAAATCTCAATTATTCTTAAAACTTGGTGTGCTCCTTGGCTTGGCCTGACCCCGTAGACATTGGGTAAAAGATTCCATTGCATTGCCCTGCCTCTCGCATTGCTAACTTGTGCTCTAGCTAATTTCCCCAAACTTAGTTAATTGAGAGCGCATATAGGTGTCCCTCCCAGGGGCCCCAGTAAACAGGGTAACACCATCTATAATATGGTGGATAATAATATTAGTACATATGACAAAGTTATTGTGATGGTAACTACAGGTAACTGAAATGAGAGCCACCATGATGTAGTGATTTGAACATTGGACTATGACCTTGGAGAACAGGGTCTGATTCCCTGCTTGGCCATGAAAACTTGCTGGTTGCCACCTTGTGTGCATCATAAACTCTCAGCTCCAGAAAACTGTGTAATACGTACACCTTAGGGTTGTCGTAGATCAGAAATGACTTGAAGGCACACAACAACAAGAAGCAGTGAGGTGTTCCTGTACTATCTATTTGCCTGTTCTTAGTTGCATTTCCCCTACTGCATCATCTGTTCCAGACTGAACACTGTTTTGGGAGAAGACCAAGGCAAAAATGTCTTGAGTTGTTAATATCTTTTATGTTTTTTTAATTAATTTTTATTAAAAAAAATATGTAACTAATATAACGTAAACAAAAATAATACAATAAATAAATAGTACAACATAGACATACATGCCTAAAACTGCATACGTACTCTCTAACATTCGATTCTCAGTCTTCCACTTCTTTGCTTAGCTTGCTGACTAGATTGTCCTTATGATAATCTATTACCTAAATAGATGAGGATCTATTTCCTCCCTTTAAGCACATCAGGAGTCTACTAATACAAACTTAAATATAATTCTACTTACTACTTTACCTCAATTATAGCTTTAAGATTTAATCTTAGTATTTATATAAGTACATTCATATATTAATTATGCCAAAACTTGGAAAAAATCAGAAATACCAAATGTAGAAGACTGAGGAATAAAACTGTTTGATTTGGCATCAGTGGATAAACTGATGATGTTTTATTAAGAGGGATCTCCTTTGGTAACTTTGTTAAGAAATGGGATCCAGTTATACAATATTTTAAAAGCAAATGGGGAGATTTGATGATAGGGAGCTTTGTTGATTGAAGAAAGAGATATGGTCAAATTTTATTTGATTATCTTAATTTATACAATATATGAATGTCCCATTAATATTTTGTCATCTTCTTCATATAGTGGCCCCACCACTTCCTTGTTCTTCCTTTTGCTACAAACATAACAAAACAAAAACACCTCCCTTTCTTTAACTTTTTAAAACTTCTCTAGCAAGGCTGAGCTTGTTCTGCATTTTAGCTTTTCTGACTTTCTCCCTATACTTGTTGGCTATCCATTTGATTTCTTCTTTGGTGATTTCCCCCTTTTTCTATTTCTTGTACGTGTCCCTTTTGAATCCGAGTTCAACTGAAAGTTCTTTAGACATCCATGGTGTATTCTTTAGACACCTCTCATTTTTCTTCCTCACTGGAATTGTTTGAAATTGTGCCTTTAATATCTCATTTTCAAGAAACTCCCACTCATCATGAACTCCCTTATATGTGAATTATTTGGAAAATTAAGATGCCTTCTGCTGTTGTCCTTTCTATTTAAACAGAGATCACTTTGCATACCCTAAAGGCACCAGATCTTGTCTGATCTTGGAAGCTTAGCAGGATCAGCGCTGGTTAGTATTTGAATGGGAAACCATCAATGAATGCCAGGTGTGGTAGGCTATACTTCAAATGAAGGAAGTAGCCAAACCATCTTTGAGTATTCCTTGCCTAAGAAAACCCTATGAAATGCACGGGGTCACCATAAGTTGACAGGTGACTTGAAGGCACATATACACAGTATTGCATAAGAGCTCCTCAGCAGGTAGCCTTGGGCTAGTTATTTTCAATTTAATTTAAAATGAGACTTAAACAAGATTAGGATAAAGTGCAAGGTGCCCTATGCCTAGAGGAGTGGAGAGGAAAGAAATCTAATTAAAATAACCAAATGTAGTTTTAGTCATTAAACCTCAGGTTTGAGTGTACTCCTGAGCACTTAAGACTCATTAACTTCTTGCTAATAGCTCCTCCATGGATTGTGTAATCACTCACTCTTGCATGTAATTACATGCTATCCACTTAACAGTAGTCACTCTGCTGTCCTGCTCCTTACTTCCTCATTTGTAGTTGTCTTTACTGATGTCTGACTTAGACAAGTTGTTGTTTTTTGCTATCAAAGCTTTGATTTATGATTTTGATGTATAGCTTTGATTTATGGTACCCTATTTAGTAAGAGACTTCCAAGAGTCTTGGTTATCAGCTGCCTTGCTCAGATCTTGTAGATTTAGGGCTGTGACTTCCTTGCTTGTATCAATCCACCTGATCTGTTGTCTTCCTCTTTTCCTACTGCCTTCCACTTTTTCCTAGCATTATAATCTTTTCCAAAGAGTCTCCTCGTGACATATCCAAAGTGAGAGAGTCTCAATGTAGTCATCTTGGCTTCAAAGGAGAGTTCAGGCTTGGCGTGGCCTAAAACCTGGCAGTCCATGGTGTCTATGGAACTCTGTTACTCCAGTTATGTTATGTCTGGTGAGAGCACTAGATATCCTTTTGATATCAAATAATTTGGCCTTTGCTTGACATTTCTCTGCCACCATACCCCACGTGTTTGCAGAGGTTCTCCGAACAAGCACGAATTGGACGCGGCCATTAATGGTTGTACATTCTAGACCCCATTCAGGCAGGCAACTTAAGCCTCTCTGATGCTTTAGGGAAAAACCTCCCTGCAAACCGGCTTTGCTTGGCGCATATCTTCACAAAGCCACACGGCCAAGAGCCAAGCCATTCCTTTGTGTTGGGCCATCAGCGTACTAGCCATACTATTGTCATCCAGCGCTAAGCTCATCATGCAAAACCTGGCCTTTTCCAATGTCTTTGTCCCGCTCTAAAATCCCTTTGTTCTCACCAAGCATAGCATAGCCTGTAGGCACACTCCACCCTATAAAAGGTCCCCATTTTCGGGACTACCCCGGACTACTTTGGACTTCCATCCCGCCTTGCTGCCGGTTGTCCAAGGAAACTCCCCTCAGCGAACCCCGTTGAGCTTTCTCTCCCAGAATCCCGCCTTCCTCTCCAGGACTACGAGACCAGGTGTCGTATTACCCATTCCCCAAAGCTCTCCATTTCTATTTCTAGTTAGCTGTGTGCATGTGGTGTCTTTCATGTTATTTGTGTTCAACAAATGTTTTTTTTTACTTTAAAACTTGTCTGGCTACGCTCTCTGACCTGAAGCCGTAGACATAGGGTACAAGATCCTAGCTAAAGTTACCCTGTCTCTTGTTAGCTTAAGAGAGTGCTCGAGCTTAATTTCTTCATCTTGTGTTTTTATTTGGTTATTTGGGCGCCCCTCCCGGGACCCCCAACATACAGGGTAACAACTCTTCTCCAGCACCACATTTCAGATGAGTTAATTTCCTTGCTGTTGGTTTCTTCACTGTCTAGCTTTCACAACCATACCAAGAAATCTGAAATACTATGGCCTGGACAATTCTGACTGTGGTATTTAAAGATATGTCCTTACCCTTGAGGATCTTATCCAGTTTCTAGTTCTTTCATGTCTGCCTTTTCCAGTCTTCTGATTTCTTGACTACAGAAGGCCATCTAAAGAAAGGAGACCCTCTGTTACCCTGGTCTCTGGGGGTCCCGGGAGGGACACCTAAATAACCAAACAACAACAACAACAACAACTTGGGGAAAATTAGCTGGAGCATTCACTAAAGCTAGCGAGAGGCAGGGTAACTCAGCAGGATCTTGCAAGTCAGCGTCTACAGGGTCAGGTCAGTCAAGCAGTCAGACGGTTTAAAGTAATAAAAATGATGTTTTATTAAATACAGACAAACATTAAAGACACCACAATCACACAGCTAACTGGAGAATTGGAAATGGGGATTTTTAGAGGGAAGCGGGTGATGCGACACCTGTCTCATAGTCCTGGAGAGGTTTGAAGATTGAGTTCGTGGATATGGAGTCTCAGTACGTGGGACTGAGGGGACGGCTCGCCAGACAAAGCGGCAGCAAGGCGGGATGGAAGTCAAGAGCGATCCAAGTGGTTCGAGGAAGGTCTCGGAATCAGGGGGTTTTATAGGGTGAATTGTGACTGCAGGCCATACCTTACTCTGTGAGAACGATGCAATTTAGGAGCGGGACAAAGCTTTGGAAAGGTCAGAGTTTAGCATGATTGGCTTAGGGTCGAATTAACAATAGTGTAGCCAGTATGCAAATGCAGAGTGCTTGGTACAGCTTTGTGAGGCTACCTGCTCAGGGCAGGGGAGCCTTTGTTAGTATCGTGCATAAGCAAGGAGGTGTTTGCCAGAGAGGTCCCTGAAGTGACGGACCGGCTCTGTCTGGCCTGCTTGGGTGGAGAATGGAATGTCCAGCAATTATTGGCCGCGCCTGTTTACGTGCTTGTCCGGAGGCCTCACAAACATGTGGAGTGGGGTGGCAGAGGAAAGCCAAATGGTTTGTTATCAAAATGATATCAAATGCTATCTCTGGGTAGGCCTGGACCGCAGTAACACATCTACTTGCTAAAGAACTGAACTGATGACTCTCAGAGGCACTAAATGCTCATCTCTCTCACACTGTGGATTTTACATATAGAGAGGAAACTGTTTTACTGTGGTTTTGTCAGAGACCAGTTTAGCAAGATTTTACCAGCTTGACTGCCAAAGGCAAATAGATAATAAATACTTTCTCATTTTATTGCGACCATCCAGTGTGGGAAAAATCTGTAACTACTAATCAATATGAATGTAAAACCCCTTTTGGTTGCTTTGAATATCTCTACTAATCTATTTCTTTGCCAAATTCCTTGATTTATCATTGTGTTTTCAAAGAATGATCCTTCTTTAATAATAGGGTTGAGAGGAAGAAGCTAGCAATCTTGAGGATCAGAGTCAGTGACACCACACAGGTCCTTTTGAGGGAGGGGAATTTTAAAAAATGGTGACTTGTAATTTTAGGGGAAATCACAACCTCATTTTTTACCAACTGCATGACAACACTTGCCCTCTTTCCCTTCTCAAAGAAACATGTTCAAGTGCCTTATAGTGAATCAGACTACAGGTTGATCTGGTTCAACATTGCTTGAGTACCTCTTTTTGGGTTCTATGGAACCAATTGTTGTTGAATATTGCAAACGTGACCACAGTTTAAGTGCCAATGGATTTCTGTGCTTACCGGGCGAAACCAATAACTCATTGTAGTTTCATTTGCACCAAGTGTGACCAGTCTGCTCCTTTTTTTCCCCTCCAGTCCCCAAATTCCTAAAGCCATCTCTGAAATTTGTTGGTGTGGCAAAAGAACAAGTTTTGCAGGAAGTGCACAACTCAATTTGGACTAATATTGTGCTTCCAGGGATATTATTCTGTTCTAACATCAGGTGCAAGCTCTCAATACTCTCTGAAGTTGTTTCAGATTGAGCGTAAGACCTTCAACATGTAGAGCATGTGCTCTGTTACCAAGCTAGGTGCTTCCACATCCCACACTGCAACTGCAAACTGATTGTGCCATCAGCCTTTTATCTGCCTCTTTACTTTAGGAAAACTTCCTACACTTTTTCAAAATGCCACACATGATTTTTTTTTTCATTAGTGCTACTACTGTTACCACCAACCATTTACATTTTTTCCCCTGAGGATAGTGTGTGTCTTTGTGTCTGTCCATGACACTGTGAGTGATCAGGGTTGCCAAAGTGAAAAGCTCCAGGGCTCCAGTACCTTTGATGGTTGCACAGATGAGGGAATTTCAGCAGCTGCTCATATCCATGCAGCCAGATAATAAGGAACAGCAGCTGAAATTCTCTCTTTTTTATTGTTGTTAACTGCCATCAAGATGACTTCAACTTATAGCAAACCTATGGATGGGACACTTCTAAGTCACCCTATCATCAATTGTCCTGCTCAGGTCTTGCACTTTCAGTGATGTGTCTTCCTTGAGTCTATTCATCATAATATCTTCACCTTTTCCTACTGCCTTCTACCTTACCAGGCATTATTGTACTTTCTAGTGAGTCATATCTTCTCATGATATGGCCAAAGTACAATATCCTCAGTTTAGTCATCTTGGCTTCTAGGGAGAGTTCAGGTTTGATTTGCTGTAGGACCCATTCATTTATCTTTTTAAAGCAGTCCAGGGTATCTGTAGAACTCTTCTCTAGCACCACATTTTAAATGAGTTGATTTTCCTCCTATCAGCTTTCTTTGCTGTCCAGCTTTCAAAATCACACATAGGAATTGAAAATGTAATGCTGTGGACAATCATGACTTTAGTACTCAATGATATATCTTGACTCATGAGGATCTTGTCTAGTTCCTTGATAGCTGTCCTTCCAAGTCCTAGGCCATTTCCACACTACACTGTTATAGAGTCATAGAATCATAGACTTGGAAAAGACCACAGGGGCCATCTAGTCCAACCCCCTGCCATGCAGGAACCACTATTAGTGCTATTATTCCACTTTCAACATCCTATGGAATCCTGGGGTTTGCAGTTTAGGGAGGGACATTTAGAATTCTCAGCCAGAGAGCTCTTTGGTGTCAGGAAACTACAGACCCCAGAATTCCACAGGATGTTGAAAGTGGAATAATAGCACTGATAGTGGTTCCTGCATGGCAGGGGGTTGGACTGGATGGCCCCTGTGGTCTTTTCCAACTCTATGATTCTATGACTCTATAACAGTGTAGTGTGGAGATGACCCTAGTTTCTTCTAATTTCTTGACTACAGTCTCCTTTCTGATTAATGACTGAGCCAGGATATGGAAAATCTTGGACTATTTCAATGTCTTAATTGTCCAGTTTAAAGTTATATAAATCCTCTGTGGTTATTATTTTTGTTTTCTTAATGTTCAGTTGTAAACCTGGCTGTGTACTTTCTTCCTTGACTTTCTTCAGTAACCGTTTCAAGTCTCTGCTATTTTCTGATAGTAGTATGGCGTCATCTGCATATCTTAAATTGTTGATGTTCTTTCCTCCAGTTTTCAGACCTCCTTCCTCCAAATCTAATCTTGCTTTATATATGATATGTTCAGCATACAAGTTAAGCAGATATTGTGAAAATATGCAGCCTTGCATGACCCCCTTGTCAATTGGAAACCGCTCTGTTTCTCCACATTCTACCCTGATGGTAGCCTGTTGTCTTGAGTACAGGACAGTCAAATGTTGCTACACACCCATTTTTTAAAGGCAATCTACAGTTTTTCATGTTCTACACAATCAAAGCCTTTGCTATAGTATAAATAGGACGGGCTGATTTTCTTCCAAAATTCTTTGGTATGTTCCATTATCCAGCATATGTTTGCAATATGCTTTCAAGTGCCTCTTGCTTTCATGAATCCAGTTTCGACATGTAGCATTTCTTGTTCCATTTATGGTAGAAGTCTTTGTTGTAGAATTTTGAGCATAACTGTGCTTGCATGGAAGATTAAGGCAATTGTCCTGTGGTTACTGAAATTTTTAGTATCCCTCTTCTTGGGGACTGGAATCTGTATATTGAACATTTCTCAACTGACTATTGTTTTTTTTTTTTTTTCATATTTGTTGAAATATTTTAGTTAGAACTAGAGTAGATTTCCTCTGTACTGTGAAGCAGTTCTATTGGTATACTATCTGTTCCTGGTGATTTATTTCTCCTAAATGCCTTGAGTACAGTTTCCACTTCACTTTCTAAAATTGTAGGTTCATTTTCAAATGGTTCTTCCTTGAATGACTCTGTCATCCTTTCATCTCTTTTATATAGTTCTTCAATGTACTATTTCCATTGTCTTTTTATTTGTACTTGATGATGGTCCTGAAACTAAAGAGACATGACTATCCTTTTCCATTGATGTTAGTGGGTTTACTCTAAACCTGGCTACATGTATATTCAACTCTACTGTTACTAAATGGACTGATTTACCTCTTTTGAAAGATATCTGCTTGCTATTCCAACTTCTTCAGCATAATTTCAGTACTGCACACATGATAACAATAACGATAGCTGTTATGCCCAGCTGTCTTCTAAATATAATTGTCAACAGAATTTTTCTTCTAAAATCACATAATGAACAAGCAACAGCTGTATGATAGTTTTGCTTTAAAGCACCCAGCACAAAAGCAAATTCATACTACTTGTGTAGTTCTGCCCACACAATATTTTTGTTCTGCGAGAACTATTACTGCTTTGAACGAAACATACATTCTTGTTGTTGTTGTTGCTGTAGTGTGCCTTCAAGCCATTTCCAGCTCACAGTGAGCCCAAGATGAACCCATCACAAGGTTTTCTGGGGCCAAGAGTGTGCATGATGTGCTCAAGATCATCCAGTGGGTTTCTATGGCTTAGTGGGGGAATCAAACCCTCGTCTCCAGGGTCATAGTCCAGTTGTCAAACCACTACACTACACTGGCTCTCAAAACATACGTTAGATCATTTTAGTTAAAATGAAAGTAAAAGCAATAGTTTTCAGGGTCTTGCACAGAGCACATTTGAAGGTAATATTCTAACAATAATTTTCCATAGCATGTATGATCAATTTCAATGTCCTGTTATTACTTTTGTTTAGAGTATTAGTCCAGAATCCTATAACGTTTCAGGCAATATATGTGAACATCTGCAACTAATGCACAGCATGTAAGTAATCCCCTGTAGTGGAAGCATATATGGGGATTGTTTCAGACTCCTGTTGAGTCATGCTAATAACTTTGATGGTGATGAGTAATGCAATTTCCTACCCATGCCTAAATCAGCCTGTAAATTATGTTCTACATGTTTTGTTTTTCAGTCTTAGGACATCCGCTATTATGTGGACCTTCTGAAAGGAGGGGAAAAAAATGCCCTGTAATCACTGATGACTAATATCACACTTTCACCACCCACGTCCAATGCTCAGAACAGTTTAAAAGTTTTTTTAATGTTAAAATGTTTGTGTAGGAAAAGCATATGTGTATATGTGCTGTTTATCACGCAGCCTTTGAATCAGGGGGGAAAAAATCAAGACAACTTCTTTCTTCAGAGCAACGGCCTGTTCTTTTTCATGAACATCGTCTTGCAATTAAACTTAGTTCTTCTTCAGATGATATTGTGATAAGCCCTTATTCTCCTCAGATTGGTCTTGCAGTTCCAATCTAATAATGAGCCCTGACACTAACATTTAGCCCTAACTCCACCCTTTAAACAACACTTTTGTGTAAAAGGGCTAGGGTCATAAATATTCCCTCAGAACCAAACAGTATGTTTAGGGTAGTATGTGCTTTTTTTGTCATCAATGATGTTACATAAAGCAGTTATAAATAACAATAGTTACAAAATAATACTATAGCAATAGTTATAAAAAAATGGTATCCTTTATTGTAAGAACATTAAAAATAAAGTATCTCATCAAGGTTCATTTAAAGTACTTGTTGTTAAATGAAACAGTTCAAACTTCTGACAGTCTTTGCCTCCAAGTCTATGTGTCTTTTCCTGAGATGCCGAAACACAACTCAGCCATCCTCTCTGGTCATGATCTCACTAAAGGCTCTCTTTCAAAAAGAGGCCATTTCCACACTACACTGTTATAGTGCTATTATTCCACTTTCAACGTCCTGTGGAATTCTGGGGTTTGTAGTTTACTGAGGACAAAGAGCTGACTGCCTGAGAATTCTAAATGTCCCTCTCTAAACTGCAAACCCCAGAATTCCATAGGAGGTTGAAAGTGGAATAATAGCACTATAACAGAATGGGGCAGAAATGGCCAGAATCTCTGCCTTATATATAATTCCTCTCATTCATAAGCCCTTCCCACACACACCACTGTGTTGGGTATTACTCCTGTCGCTAGCAACCCACCATCAAGTTGGACTTGTATTCCAAATAGCTGACCCCCAAAGCAACTTCATCACCAATATTTACAACCTCCCCAACACATCAAAGAATATTCCAACTTTTCTTTTTAATTTTTTTAAAAATCCCCTTTAGAAATTAAGTTGATTAGGCAGAATCCTTTTCTTATAGTGTAGTCCATTTCATACTTCGATCACAGGTACGGAAAATAGGTGATTGCAGGTTCAGATTAGTCTCCTGCCTTCCAGAGCGCATACCAATAAAGGTGTTCCACAGCTGTCTGGGGAGGCAAGTGTAATCCTTGGAAAAGTTCCTTTTTGGGGCAACACCTAGCATTCCATAACCAGCAGGGTAACTATTCTAAAATAGGGACGCAGCAAGAGGGCAGTCACTTCTTTCTGCTCCTGTAGTACTTATGTCACCCTTCTCACTTGTTAGAGTGTTTCCATGCTAAAATTTTATACATTTGCCCTTGTTAGTAAGTGGCCAGAGAGGCATATTTTATAGTTTTGTCAATTTTTGATGAAAACTATTATTGACTTTACTCAGACTTGTCAAATAAGGTAGTCCTTTATCATTTTGGTGGGCTTTGAACAGCGGTTGAATAGTTGATTTTCCTGCTGCATTAAATCTTCCGGCAGCAACTGCTGGCAAAGTTACCCCATGCATGCTCAATTTCACTCTGAAATATTCTACTGCTAGTATTTCATTGTGTGTGTAAAAAGTCTCTGTTGCAGAGAGAATCTAGTGAGTTCAGAGTGAAATGTCTATATCATGGAATGGCACCTTGGTCAGTCTGCAGTTTACTCCACGGATCAGCAGTGAGACCTGGCACTGGGTTGAGGACAAAATGCATGAAGGGGTCCTCTGTCCTAAATTTACCAATAGACATAATGGCCATTCTCTAGGCTGTAGGAATAGCAAAATGTATTTTGTAATGTACTGTTGATTTTTTTACAGCATAGACTCCAGCCATTTCCTCACTAGACTGTTATAATGCTATTATTCCACTTTCAACATCCCTAAACTGAAAATCACAAGATTCCATAGGATGTTGAACAGTCTAGTGTGGAAATGGCATTCCAGAGGCTTGGGCTGCCCAGAGGTCCAGGTCTTATAGTAATTTCGTCCCCCATCACTCTCTCCTCAGCCCTGCAGACTGATTAAGGCTTTGTTATCACTGTTATGTGCCTTCAAGTAGTTTCCGACTCATGGTGACCTTAAGGTGAACCTGTCATGGGGTTTTCTGAGAGTGTGTGACTTGCCCAAGGTCACCCAGTGGGTTTCCATGGCTGAGTAGAGAATCAAACCCTGGTTTCCAGGGTCGTAGTCCAATGCTCAAGCCACTACACAGCATTGCCTCTCCTGTTTTATAAGGTGACAGGACACTAAGGCCATTTCTGCACTACACTGTTCTAGTGCTATTATTTCACTTGTTAGAAGTGCAACAGCTTTTAGCACTGAAGAGTCCAGAATGTCTCAGAGTGGGCAGTGTGATAGAGCTAGCTAGCTGAGTGACCCAATGTGTCCTCCCTTCTTGGCGCTACCTATCCGGACCCCTCTGTGATGTAATCTGATAATCTTAGTGATGTTTCTCTACCTCTTCTCATCAACCCCTCCTCCCTTCTTCCCAGTCCTTCCCTAGAATGCAGATAGCTTAGATAGCACCAAGTAACTTTTCTATCTTAGAATGGAGCTTTGGTTATTTTAGCCATTGGCTTCTTTATTCCTTAACCAGTACAGATGCTCCACTTTCAACATCCTGTGGAATCCTGGGGTTTGCCCTTTAGGGAGGGGCATTTAGTATTCTCAGCCAGGAAGCTCTTTGGCCTCAGTAAACTACAAACCCCAGATTCCACAGGATGTTGAAAGTGGAATTTATTTTTATTTATTTATTTATTATTTATTTGTATCCCGCCTCTCCATATGGATCGAGGCGGCGAACAACTTACAAATAGCATGTATTTCGATACATTTCTATACATGCCCCCAACAAGCTGGGTACTCATTTTACCGACCTGCGGAAGGATGGAAGGCTGAGTCAGCCTTGGAGCCCGGCAGGATCGAACTCACAACCTTGTGGCTTGCAGTACTGGCATTTAACCACTGCGCCAACAGGGCTCCTAATAATAGCACTAGAACAGTGTAGTGCGGAAAGGGCCTAAGACAGTGAGGATCAACTTTCCAGTCCCAAACATTCCATATTCCCTGTTTGGACTTGAAACCAAAGACCCAAAACAAACGTGGATGCATGTATCAGATGTTCTTGTTAGTTATTACATGCAACTCATTTCTGTTACAGTGTTGAAAAATAACTCATGTTGCTTCTTATACTCCTTATTAGTTTTCCACGACTTCTTGTTACTTTTTTAGAGGAAACAAATTTGGAATTGGTAAGAGAATGGCACAGAACTTGAAAATTTCCTGTTAAAGTGTCTCCACAAGTGCCATGGAGTAACTAGCAACAGTTATCTATCACACCAATAAAGTAACTTGGTTTTTACTCATTATGTTACTTCTAAAATGTGACTTCATTACATCTCTGTTACCTAAACAAGTATCTAGTTACTGGTAACAATTTTCTTATAACTCATTACTTCTCAGCTCTTGACTACCACCATATGCATATACTGGCCTGTTCTACCTATTTATTAAAATGTTTTCTTCTGTTCTTCTATCATGAGATGTAGGGACAGCAAAGAGATAAAACAATAGAAACAATTTAAACAATTTCAGATTAAATTCAATAAATAATTTAAGCAAGATGAAAATATATTAAATAATTCAAACAAATGAAAATAGCTTAGGAATGATAAAGGAGTTCAAACCATGTACAGATATAACTCAGTTAACAAACTATATGTGTGCTTGGCTTTACTTCTTTAACAGGAACTTTGGTACCAGAGGAAGAAATAACATGGAAAGAACAGGGAGAGGCTCTATACCACAAAAATAAGACATGTTTCAACATGTTTCAACAAACATTTTATTCAAAACTAACAATCTGCACATTTGAAATGAAACAGACAGGTCAGGTAAACCTTTCGTAAGTAAACTAAAACATTTTAAATCTTCTAGATGCCACTTGAAAGTTTCTTCCAAAATGTACCCCAGAATGTGTTTGTGTGTGTGTGTGTATGTATGAATTTCCAATAAAATACCTTTTTAACTTTTCACAGAAGTCATCTCTACAGTTAGTACTGGTATACACAGGTGAAAAGATCCTGCTGTTACCCACCTCTCAACAGCCTCCATTTTCCATTTTGGAGGCAAAATTTATGGACCTATGCTTTTCCAGCATGCCAGGATAGCTGATGAGACAGGCTATCTACTTTCCCCTTCTTTTGTTTCCTTCTTCACTCATACACAGTAAGTGATTCCCAAGGCATCTGTTTATCTTGCCTGTTGTATGGAAGCACACAGAGCTACAGCAGATCCCGGAGTAGATCCCATCCTATTCTTCCCCAGGCAAAGCTTTGTTGCACTGTATACTGCAGACCTGCTGCTGCAACCCAACACTGCGGGCCTTTCCACCCTACATTATTAAGGTGCTATTATTCCACTTTCAACGTCCTGTGGAATTACTGAGGCCAAAGAGATCCCTGGCTAAGAATCCCAAATACCCCTCCCTAAACTGCAAACCCAAGGATTCCATAGGCTGTTGAAAGTGGAATAATAGCATTGTAACAGTGAAGTGCAGAAAGGCCCTGAAAATCTTTCTTTCTCCAGCCTTCCTTCGTCATCTTCCCAATGATGATGCTCCTGTAAACTTCCAGCTTGAGAGAAGACAAAAGAGAGGAGGGAATGAGTGGGACTTCTGTAAAAAGACTTTGTAAAAAGGAGCTTCTTTGTCAGAGACTTTGTATGCACATACATGCTTAAAAGTTAATTAGGTCCCAATGCTTTCATAAAAAGCCATGCCTTGATGTGGCACCAAAAAGAAACTAATGATGGTGTCAGTTGGACTTTCAAAGGGAAAGCATTTCATAAGTGGGTAACAATAGCCTGTTACCCTAAAAGGTGAGGTACTTTAAGATCCACCAGCAGTGTCAGCATCTCTTTAGAAATTGGAAGAACTGAAGCTCAAAGGAAGCCTGCGAGAGGTGGGTGAATGCAGGATCTTTTTACCTGTGTATACCAGTACTAACTGTAGAGATGACTTCTGTGAAAAGTTAAAAGGGTATTTTATTGGAAATTCATAGACACACAAAAGAAATCAATCAGTCTCACAAACCATACAAGCCTATTGAAAGAAAAGGTGAGAAGGGTTGGATAGAAAGAGAGTTTGGGTAGAAGGAGGAATATTTATTAGTCCTAGAGCAGAGGATTGAAGATGAGTGGTTCAAACACAAGAGTTTGAGGGCAGCACAGAGGAACAAGAGTCTGGGGTGCAACGCGCTGACCAAAGTGATACGAAACCATTTGGGCTGGAGCTGGGGATTAAATAACCTTTTTCCTACCCTGAAGGAGTGAGTGTTTATTGCTCTCTGGCAGAGTGAACAAAAGCAGGCCAGAATGGACTGGTTGCCTTACTTGAGGTGACAAAACATTGATGTGAGTCCTAGCAGTCTCTTAATATCTTGGTTGAGGAAGATGAACTGGGAAGGTCTCAGTAGGAAATGTGCACAGCAAGGGTGTTTGCCTGCTGCACCTGGCTAGTTTAGTTGACTGTTGTATTCAGATGTCAGGTCATTGACAGGATTACTGGAAGCCTATTCACTCTGGGTTTTCCCTGCCTAACTCTTCTTGACTTTATGACCTAGCCATACTGAGCTCATGCTGACCTAGCCCAAGCTTACAACCAGTGTCCTTCTTACTGCATGTTTCCCAGCCATAGGTGTTCAATTTTTATATAATATTTCATGCCAATTTTGCTCTCTCTCAGGATGAGGTATGTAAGGGGTGGTAACAAGCCCAGAAGGCCATCTCTCCATGTCTTTCCCTGTCATATTGTCCCTACTGGTGGGACACAGAAGAGGGCCCTTCTGGAAGATCTCACTCCTCAGACAGGCATATATAGGGAGAAGTACTTCTTCAGGTATTGTACCTCATGCTTTCCAAAACTTCACAGATGTAACAAGGACACATGTGGCTGGGCAACATCAAAGATCACAAAGATCACAAAGGTTATAATGAGGAAGGACAGACAAGCATTCTATAAGGAAGAATAAGATTCTACAAGGAAGAATAAGATTCTGCCCCATACTGTCCTTTCCTTTCTGCTGAGTTAACTGAGTGCAACTTACTTTTAAAATCTGAATTCCCTTTGAAGTAAGACCAGAATGAAGGGGGAAAGCACACCTTAGCCACTGCTGGACAGGCTTCTGACAGTATACCAGGTTTTGGGGTGCTACAGTGGAAAAGGTAAATCCTCCATCTGCCAATTTAGCTTGATGCTGCTATTCCACTAGTAAATGCCTGGTCCTGGATACTGGCCACAATTTAAAAACACACACAAAGAAAGACAATTTCATAATGGATTTTCAACCCAAAGATAAGTCTCTAATCTAAAAAGTTTGAAAATTAAAGATTTAGATCCTATTAAAAGAAAATTCCTTAGTTCATTGAATTAGGTTAACTGTTCAGTTTTATAGGTAGGAACGATCTGTGTAACACAGCCTTACAACTGAAATAACTTAAGAGTGCTGGCTAGTGGGGGAAAACAGAACAGGCCAAAAATACATCACCCACTTTACCAATGCACTATTTTATGAATGCACAGTAAAAAATGAGCAATACTCTTCTCAAGGAAAAAAAAAAGACAAACTCAGCATGGTAAATGCAAGTTGAAACAAGGATAGACCACAGACATGCCAGGTTAAGACACAGCTCCTCATTGAAAGACCGATGGCAGTCTATAAATGTCTGTTCAGAAATGAATTCAAAAACTTCCATGCAGGGGTGGGTAGGTAGTTGAGTTAATTTGTTAATGGCAAAAGCAGCTTGTGGCATCTTAAAAGCATACCTGTTTTCTTTGACATAAGCTTTCATGGAAGAGACAGACAGAGGAACATTTCCTTCTTTGTAGTGTAAATTAACAGTTTAATACCTTGTTCACAAAAGTTCGAATCTTTTACCAGACAGGACAAGAACAAGTAGCCCCATAAGTACCTGAAGTTTCTGAAACAGGCATGGTTCCCCAATCCCACCTCTTTAGACAGAGGGATTTGGGTTCTTTGCTGTTTGTCAGGTGACTTGCATCTGTTTGGAGGTCACCCTTGTCATCTTCTGGTTGCCTGGGCTCCCAACTTGTGAATAACAGTATAATCCAAACAAGCAGATTTAGCACTGATCGTCCACTTAAGTATTTAATTTATAGAGGAATTTAAACACCTATCTCCTTTGTAGATAAAATACACAAGTATCGCAATACATTGCAGCATCTCTTACATGCGTAACAGGCTGTTATCTGTTCAAGATAAAGATTACATAATTACTATAGCCCATTTTATTGACAATTAGAGAGGAAGTTCTCTACAGAGCCTTTGTTTTATTGAGATTCAGCTTCAGTTTATTGGCCCTCATTCAGCTTATTACAGCCTCCAGGATATCAAACACTGTGTCTTATATTGTCCTTTTTACAGCAGCGTAAGGGGAAGACTTCTGAGCCAGGTTACTGTAAAGTTCTAAGGGTCCGAAGAGGAATGTATCAACTACAGTATTTACTGGCAGATGTATTCCTGCATAATACTTATCAGCTGGTTAGTTTTACTTTTTTATTTCTTACAGTTGGAAAGAAAGTGGACCTGCAATATCTTTGGCCAAATTGTAGTTGGCATTTTAGTTTTTATATGTAGATTAAAGTGTTGTTACTACCATTTTGTATTTTTTAACCAATATTCATTTTTTGAAGTTGCTGTTTTAAGATGTATTCCTAATATCTTATGTTAGGACTTGGAATTACTTTAAACTTACTTATTAACTTACTCATCTGAATCTAGCTTTTGTATAATCAACCTCAGCATCGTGTTTATTTCTTTGCTGCTTTTCTGTTATAAAACTATGCTCAAAGCAATGAATAGTGATATTAGAAAAAAGTTACATAATACAAAACAAGGTTTCCAAATAATCTAGTAACTACAATTCAAGATTAAACATACACTAAATATCTCACCATAATAAATATACACTATGACTGAACAACCCCAATAACTCATATCAATATCTAATAAAATTCTTGAAATTCGGAAACACAAATACTATTTTCTAACTGCATAAGCAGATAACTATTACTGATTATTTTATTTATGGTCCTGTCTGTGTTCTGTTGGTAACAACAATGCAGAGCTTTAAATAGTGTAAGATCAAGAATAGTTTTCCCCTAGAGTAACTTGGCTATGTCAACAACCTATTAATAATGTGAGCATTGCATTTCTTTTTCTAAAAATGAAAATAATTTAAACTTCTTTTTTTCCTTCTTCTCTTAGCAAGCTTCTTCTAAACCACTGTGGAAAAGACAATCCATCTGTGATAAATGCTTTACAAGCTATGAATCAGTACTAAATCCATCTGTCAAATTTTTACTCCAACTTGGTTGCTATTGACATGAAAAAGGCACAGTTGGTTCCTGACTCATATAGTGGCGAGCTTAACATCCTGAGCTGAAAACATCCCATCTGCACAGCATGTAACACTAACTTTCTTCCTTCTTATAAAAGTGGGAGGGATATCAATTTGATAGTATTCAAAATAGCACTGCCACCTGTCATTTCCTGGCATTCAATCTGGAGAACAAACAGAGGAATCCAAGCTTCAGAACTGTGAAAGAAATGCCCTCCTTCCATTGAAGAGAATTTTCATCACTTGTGGTTATCAGTGTTGCACAACTGCTCACACAGTTCTGTCCTCGACAGCTTGCTGCTTTAAATCAGCTAACACCAGCACTATCAATACCACTTTCCATTTATTTTTATTTTTTTTAACCCTGTGCATAAGAGATGCTGATGCTGAGGTGTAATCCAGTTGTAATTTTGGGTAAAATATTTTCTTCTCACTTAATATTAGTATTATGTACTTATTAGGTATGTCACTGTTCTAGTTCTTAGGCATTCACATCAGCAATCAGCCTATTAATCAGAACTGGGCAACTCTGGAAGATTATGGAGATGTATTAGTAAAACAAAAAAAAGAGGCCTTTTCCGCACAAGGCTGGTGAATTGGTTCGTGCCGTTTCTTACCAGATTTTCTGGGCTCAAAACAAGGCAGACTTTCTTTCATTTCCTTCCGCACAGCTACTGTGTATGTTGCATTCTGATTCGGAGGAGTGTGAGTTCATGAATCCATACTGCCTCCACCGTGGCCACTCCCGCTACTCCCCTCACTCTGCCCTGTCAGCTGTGATTGGCCCTTTTTGTGTGTGCATGGTTTAGTACGTCATTGCGTACGTGCGTACATGCGAAAGTCTGTACTATTCCCCGGCCCCTCCCATGAGCCCTCCCCTGACCACCAATTCACATGGGTGCGAAAGTATGTGTCTGCATCACTGTGAAAGTATGAATTGGATTGGTCTGGAAAATTGGAAAACCAACTTCTTCCGGTTTTCAAATAGTACATTTTATCACCACATGGGGGTGCATTTAGTTGGAATTTAGTTGGAATTACATGTGGAAAGAAAGTAAATAAACCAAACCTAGTTCACTCCAACGTGCAGAAGACCTCTGGCAAGACGCATTGGCCTGCCTTAATAACTGCATGTGGAAAGGGCCAAAATAAAACAAAAGAAACCTCTAGTTTTCAAGCTTGCCTTATTGCTTGTAATTTGCTTCTTCTTCCTTAGTTGGGCAATACAAGGGTTCTTCTGAGTTCCATCCATGCCACCCAATCCCATGAATCATGAGAGAGTCTCAAGTGTGTAATGTTCAGTACGACTACTCTCAAACGCACAGGTACAGAACACAGCCCTACCATCTTATTCCAGCTTTGCACAATCAAACTATATATGGAGATCCAGTGTTGAGTTTTCAGAAACATTAGCATTAAACATATGAAAGCTTATCAATGGCCATTTCCGCACTAGACTGTTATAGCGCTATTATTTCACTTTCAACATCCTATGGAATCCTGGGGTTTGCAGGGCCCTTCCCTAAACTGCAAACCCCAGGATTCCATAGGATGTTGAAAGTGGAATAATAGCTTTATAACAGTCCAGTGCAGAAATGGTCTTTGTTGTCTGATTTGCTTTGGTTCTATATATTGTACCAATAAACTGTTCTTGCGATGGTGAATGATTTGTGTGTGTGTGTATATATATATGAGATTAAAATGTTTATATCATAAAATCTGAGGAAGTTACAAAGGGAAAAAAGAACTTAAAACTTTAAAAGAGCTCATAGCAATTTTAAAAAAAATTAAAGAAGCTGAAATGAGGGTGGAGAAATTCTATTTTTTTTTCATTTAAAACATCTACTAAGCTTCCCCCCACCATACACTCCTTAGAACACACTTCTTAACTGTCTGCACCCCTATTGCACTTGCTCCTAAAAAAATTGCCCTGAATGCCTTCTGGGTGCATGTTTTGGAGTCTTCCAGGGCCCCTAGAGGGCAATTGGAGGCATTTTGAGGCAATCTTTTTTTAGTGCAAAATTTTGATTCCTGCAAAGGTTGGGGGGCTCCAAACTTGGCAGAAATGCCCTCCACACATGCTTAGAGTACATTTTGGGAATTTTGCATTCCCAGGGGCCACAAAAACTGCTCTGGGCACCACATGTGGCTCACACGCCAGCCCAATGTAAATGAACAGTAATAGTTCCTGGCTACCTAAGTTAATGTCACCCATTAAATTGTGGGTCCTATACTGGGAGAAGGGAGGGAAGGAGGGAGTTAGACAGATAAACAAACAACACTTCATTTAAAATGTTGATTTACACTTCAAAACTTTGGCAAGATTCCCAAATGAGTGTCTTTTCTCTAGTACAAAGCTGATAAAGACATTTCTAACATATTACAAAATCAACTCAGCTCATGAGTACTAAACCTGGACCAAAATATATCTGAATGCATTTATTTCTCAATAAGAATGGCATCTGATCCATATTTTTCACTCAGAGCTTGGAAAGTGTACTTTTTTGGACTATAGCTCCCAGAATCTCCCACACAGCAAGCTCTATTTTCAATAACCAGCCACCCAGACATTTACATGCAGTTTCGGTGCATCAGTACACCATCTTCTTCTAAACCAGGTGGGAGGAACCTTTGCCCTTCAAGGTGTTTTGGATCACGACTCCATGAGAGCTGGAGCTGATGGGGATTGTAGGCCAAAATATCTGAAGGGGGCAGCTATTTCCCACTCCAGCTATAAATGATACATTCAGAGAGTGTTTCCTAGAGAAGCAAGTAGGGTTGCTATTTCAGGATCATCCCAGACCTTGAGATGTCCAGACCAAAAAAAGAAACCTAGAGGTAGCCGCTGGTAGTGTCATTAAGCATTATGCGTTAAGTGCCAACCACAGTTTCTCACAGCCTGTCATTGAAACACATACACAGAGAAAACATTTTCCTGCTTGGAAATAAAGAGAGAAATCTTAGCTAAACGGATTATTTCCAGAGCAAGGAGATTATTCCTTCTCACTTACTTAGGGAGGGAGGATAAGGAACACCTAATCTAGCCTACTTGCTTCTACCCAGAAGGTAGATGCAGAGCAAGAGCAGAAGGTAACCCCTGGTGCTATAATAACTTCAAAAAGGTGGATGAAGCCAACTAAGTAAAGAAAAAGACCCTCTGGAGAGTTGTTGTAAGTTGCAGAAATATATCAATTTACTCTTGCAAATTGTAGTATTGCTGCTGTTGTTGTATGTCTTCCTACCATGAGGTTTTCTGGGGCTGTTGTTTTAATAGAGCCAGTGTGGTGTAGTGCCTTGAGACCAGAGTTTCCTTCTTCACTTGACTATGGAAGCCCACTGGGTGACTTTGGGTGTGTCACACACTCTCACCCCCCCCCAGAAGACCCCATGATAGGGTCACCTTAAGGTTGCCACAACTCAGAAATGTCTTGAAGGCATTCAACAACAACAGCTTGAATAGCTGATCTGGAGATCTGCACATAGTCCTTTCCTCTTGTGTGGAGCTGAGCCACCAAAATTGGAGAATCTGCATCCTTGTCATCTGTTTGCAGATGACCCATGAAAACTGGACGCTCAGGACCAGAACCTGAGATCTGGCAACCCTAGAGACAAGGAAGTGTTTAGAGTGACCTCTCCACAATAACACTTGATAGCCAGATGTGTAGATGGCACTATCTGAACCCATTGTGCCTCTGCCCACTGTATGAAAGGGCCAGCACTTGTTGAAGCCTTTATCCAGACAACAAGAACTTCTTTCCAAATTGCCGTGAGAAAGGATTCCTTCAACCTGGTGGGGAATGGTCAACAGTCTGCAGAAACATATCACCACTAGTATTAACATATCACATTTTCATCAGCTGATGATATGATCTCAACTAGAATCAGCAGGTAGTCAGCCAAGTGATGGATCCGTGACACCTAATTTCCACTTTATAATAAAAGTCCTCACATTTAGAAAAACCAGAAAAATTCAGAAGCGGGGAATCAATGGCCTAAATCAAACTGTTAGTCTCAACATGAGAAATCTCATTAAACAAATGGAACATACATAAATGTTGACTTGGTTGCTTCCCATTGATGTTCTACTCTATCTAGTCTACTATAGCTGAAACTAAAAAAATGGATTTAGGGCTAAAGTCAAAAAAGTATACAGAAACAGGTCATTCCATGACAGGCTCACCCACTTATCTGACAGGTTCAAGACCAGAGCACCATCAGAAAACAGAACTGGTTGAAAAACGGAACCCATGCAGGGATCATGAAGAACTTATGGAGGCTTACTTGGGACTGACCATGTGCACTGTTTTCAAAGTCTCTCAGCAGGCTTAGTGCCTCTTCCACCCTCTTAGCTCACTTTTCAAGCAGCGCATGCATACAAGTGGTTCCAAGTGAGCCCCTGAAGGCAAGAAGAACTGATGAAAGAGCGGAACCCTCATCAAATTAATGGAACTTGTTCTTAATTTGGAAGTGTCAAAAGAGCAAGTCATATTAGATAATGGAGTATCAAAAGATAGGGGCTTCCTGTATTATAGTTTTTTAAAAAAAATCTATTATACTTCCTTATAAGGTGCCCCATGAACAATTGAGAGAGAGGCAACAGATCTAAGTTACCAGATGAAAGCCAGCAATATAGGAAGAAACCAGAGGCTTCTGTAGATATTCTGTTGCCTGAGATTCAACGATAATGCTCTTTTCATAGGCTGGGGTCATACTACACAAGGCAATACAATTTATTTTGGTATACCTTCACTGTCACACTCAAGTAGTGAAGTACTTAAAGACATACACCAATTGCAAACTTTCTGCTAAGCTTCTTGATTTACTCATGACCCTGATGGTGTTAACTTTGTGAGGTCCAAGTGAGGCATCCCAATGCTGCAACTAACCATTGCTATTTGAGGACAGGGTATTGTCACTGATATTGGATGAATAGTGAAGAGTCACACATTCAAAATGTATCTATTTTTCCAAGCCTTTCGTGGGTAGCCCAACTTACCACCTATCTCAAAGACAAAGAAAATACTGGAATGTGTATGTACGTGTGTGTGTGCTTAATTATTTTATACCTTGCTCAAATCTTCACATCTAAGTCATCTGCCAATGTTCACAAATAAATACATATTGTTGCACCGGAGTCAGACTCACAATATGACAGTCTTCAGAATTGTTGTCCTATGGAAGTAAATGCACTGTGTGAAATACATGTTGTGATGTAAAGTTTTATGTCAAGCATGGAATCCATTCAGCAAGATTTGATTGACTGAAACATCTGCTAAAAAAAACCTTGATGTCTCACGATCCTGAATTGTTAATAAGAGTTTCTTTTGTTGCTTCTAGGCAGAAACAGTGGGCTCACGTTGTTAATGAAAATGCATTAAACAGCTTCCCACTTCTGGAAAATGTAATTGCTGACAGCCCACCTCCATTGAAAGCAATGACTGGGGCAACCCACATGCTTTCCTGTCACTTAAATTCTTTTACATGGCAAGGCCCCAGGGTTCCCACATGGTTTGCCATCCTTGTGTAAAAAGGGCAGCAATTAATTCCTCCATTTCCTAGGAAACAATAGTTCTACAAAGTACGAGTTCAAATGGCTTTAAATAACCCAAGATGTTGAGTGTGCATGGAGGAGGCAGGGAAGGAAGGGTGTTCATACAAGCTGTAGCAGAACATCCCCAGTGGAAAAACTCTCAGTTCATCTAAGGAAGCCGTTCTCAGATTTTGACACTCCAGATATTTTGGACTTCAGCTCCCAGAACACATGACCATTGGCCCTGTCAGATGGGGTTTCTATGAGTTAAAGTAGAGGCAGTTAAAGCAGTTCACTGTACAGTTGAAATAGGAGATGGAGATACAGAAAGGGAAGGTGGTTACAGTTTAACACGAGAAGAAATAACAGGATGCTGTTGTTGTGTGCCTTCATGCTGTTTCCAATCTATGGAGACCCTAAGGCAAAACTGTCATGGGTTTTCTGGGGGCTGAGAATGTATGACATGCCCAAGGTCACCCAGTGGGTTTCCATGGCCAAGTGGAGGACTGAACCCTGGCCTCCAAGTTTGTAGACCAACGCTCCAGGTAGCCTTCCCTAAACTGTCCCCTAATCCAAAGAACACAAATAGATTTGGCAGCAACCCTCTGTTCTATACCACAGAGTTACAGCTAATTCCCAGACCAATCTAGGAAATCAGACAACAGTGTGCTACACTCCAGGTGCAACAAAAGAGGTGGCTGGGGAGCAGGTACAGACCCAAAATCTGCATGGTTCCTACAAGTGTGTCTTCCTTTTGATTTGAGTACCTTTTCTTTGCTTCTCTGTAAGTCAATAGTTTTAATAGCATGGCTGGACCAAAATATTTTACTGCCCAAGCCAACACACTAAATGGTGCCATCTGTTGAGAGTGCTTTGAGGGTGTTCCTGCATGGCAGGAGGTTGGACTGGATGGCCCCTGTGGTCTCTTCCAATTCTACATTTCTATGATTCTATGATTCCTTATTCCATTTAGAGAAGCTAGTGCAATCCAGCTGTGTCAGTGGGCTGGTGGACATTTTGGATAGCTTTAAAGGAGCTGTCTAAGGTGTGAATCCTATTTTGAGGATAGAGTTCAGCACCTTGGATAGATACCTTAAAGCTGAGTTTAAAATCCAGGGTAGATTTATCACATTCCTGACTTGGAAGCCACCAGCCACAACTGGGCTGTGTGGCACATAGAACTCAATCCTCCAATGAAAGGAGGTGGCCAGATAACTCAAGAAAAATGGCTGAGAGAGTGCCATTGCTGCCTCCCAGCGTCTGCTACCTGAAGAAGTTGCCTCACTCTGCCTAATGGTACGGATGGTCCTGATTCATAGCATTTCATTTTTCACACAGAAGAAAGTATTTGAGGATGGATGGGGCTATAGCAAGACCATGGAGATCTCCTCTCCCCTTTCCCTCTCCTCTCCCACCCAGCCCCTGTTGCTCTGAGGGTGCTGGTACTCCCCTGTTGCTTCTGCCACCATTCCCTTAATTCTTTGTTGTTGTCAAAGTACAATTATCCATAGGCCATATCTGAGAAACTGTGTCCACTATACATCTTGAGCAGGTACAGTGGAGGATGTGGGTTTGGTTTGTGTTTCGTTTTTTTCAAGCTGCATGTCCTTAATCCAAAACTTGCAACACATGCCTGGTAGGGGGCAGCAACAGATAAAACATTTCTAAAGCAGACTATACCAGCCATCTAGGCTAGGATTTCCATGCAGAATATTATTTCATCTTCAAGAAGACAAAATGGAGTTTGCCCTGCATCAGCTTTGGGGGAAAAACACTGACCTTGAGTGAGAAGTTCCTAGAGTAAGAAAAATGCAGCCTTTGAAGTGCCCTCGTGTTCCTGGGATAACTAGAACACTCTTCGGGTGTTAGCTAAGATTATTTGTTCTGCTACTTGTGGGTCTAATTTTACCTAAGACATTCAGTGCTTCCTTGCAATATGTCTATCAGTTCTTCAAATGTTCTCAAGCTTTGATTTTAGCCTGTCTTTAGAATGTAATCAAGTAATCATATGCCTTTTTTAAAAGTTTCTTAAATCTGAAGACATCAGCGTGTGCATAAAAGAATGTTTCAAATAAAGGAAAAATGCATGCCTTTAAGATTTTTTTTAAATTATTTTGCATATCTACATTATGGCATATACATGCCACGGTAGAAAATTTATTGCCTCCTGTGTGAATGCCAAGGCTGGCATTAGTCATCTGTGTTTTTATGATTTTAAAAATCTTTCTGGTTGGAGAGCTTTGGGAGAGATTAGTATATTTGATAGATTGAAGGTTTCAAACAAATCACTTGATTTCATAGATTGAATAAACAAAGCAGTCCTGCTTTTATCTACTTCTTTGTCAGGTATCCAGGGTTGCATATATGAGATAAGGAGCGACTGAACTGACTTCCCTACTAATTCCACAGAGTTGAAAAGTGAGCATTATTTCTTATGTAAACATTTATTTCTCTGAACACTGAGGATAATCCTTTGAGGTAAGTATTATGGGGGTTGACATGCTATTTGAAATCTTGATTTTCTTACATTCCATGTATTATTTGGCTGACCTAGCACCAGAATGTGCTACCAACAAGAATGGTTTACATTAATGCCTCCGGCCACCTCATGTGGTAGACTTGCATTTTTTTCCCTACTGCACCAGGGACAAGTACCATATTTATAAACATCAGATACACTTTTCTTTCCTTCCTGGAAACTCACTGCAGACCAGCCATTGAAGGTTCACAGACTAGCACAGGTCCATAGGCAACCACTTTGCATCCTGGTTTTTGAGAATTGTTGTTGTGTGCCTTCAAGTTGTTTCCAACTCATGTAGATCCTAAGGTGAACCTATTATAGGGTTTTCTGGGGCTGAGAGTGTGTGACATGCCCAGTGTCCCCTGTTGGGTTTCTACGGACAAGCAGGGAATTGAACTCTGGTCTCCAGGGTAGTAGTCCAAGGCTCAAACCATTACACCATGTTGGCTCTCAAAATGGACTTGACTCTGTTTAAAATTTTTCCAACAATACATTGCATCAAGACTCTTGGATTATGCTTGCTTTCACAAATGTGAAGGTGCTCCACTTCAGTCCTGAATGAAATATCAGTACTGAATATTACCTATATCAAAAAGGTGATAACAGAAATATTTTACTTAAAGCAAACAAACGATGGTTGGAGTTCTAATTATCTTGTCCCAAGTAAACTCAGTAGACTTATTTTTCATTAGATATATGTCAGATTGGACTGTAGCATGGCTACCCTTCTTAGAATAGGCGAGTCGCAACAGTGTTAGGCCATTTCCGAAATACACTGTTATAGGGCTATTATTCTACTTTTAACATCCTATGGAATTCTGGGATTTGTAGTTTAGGGAGGGAATTCTCAGTCAGAGAGCTCTTTGGACTCAGTAAATTACAAACCCTTGTTACCCTGATTTCTGGGGGTCCCGGGAGGGACACCTATATGCACTCTCAATTAAATAAGTTTGGGGAAATTAGCCAAGAGCACAAGTTGGCAATGCGAGAGGCAGGGCAATGCAGTGGAATCTTTTACCCAATGTCTACGGGGTCAGGCCAAGCCGAGGAGCACACCAAGTTTAAGAATAATTGAGATTTTTATTAAATACAAACAAACAGTGTATGCAACACACACACTCAGATAACTATAGAAAATAAAGGTTGGAGAGGTATAGAGGGATTTTGAGAGGGATTGTGGAATTGGGTGATACGACACCTGTCCTGAAGCCCGGAGAGGTCACTGCGAAGGTCCAAAGTTGCGCAATCTCAGCTACTGGAGCTGAGGGGAAGGCTCGCCAAGCAAAGCGGCAGCAAGGCGGGATGGAAGTCCGGAGCAATCCGAGGAAGGTCTCGGAATCAGGGGTTTTTATAGGGAGAAATGTAAGTGCAGGCTATTCTGTACTTGGGGAAAACAATGAGTTTTGGGTGCGAGACAAAGCTTTGGAAAGGTCAAAATTTAGCATGATTGAGTTAGGTCCGAATTGACAAAGAAGTAGACAGTATGCAAATGCTCGACACTTGAGTATTCAGCTTGCCAAGTTGCCTGCTCAGGGCAGGGAGTTCTTCGTAAGCAGCATGCAGACATAATGAGGGTGTTTGCAGAGAGGTCTTCTAAAGCGGTGATCTGGCTATTTCTGGCCTGCCTGTATTGTTTTGGGATATTGCAGCGTTTAGTGGCCGAGCCTAGTTCTGTGCTTATCCGGGGGCCTCACAAACACTGGAAGAGGAGTGGTGGAAGAGAGCCAAATTATTGATATCAAAATGATATCTAGCATCCCCAAATCCAGGCTAGCAAATACAGTAATACCCTGAAATTCCATAGGGTGTTAAAAGTAGAATAATAGCACTTATAACAGTGTAGTGTGGAAATGGCCTTAAGTCTATATGCTCAACTTTGCAGGGGCATAGTCTCCAACATTTGACAGAGGAAAACTGGGACATGTATACCCAAGTAATCTGGGAGTATGGTGGCGCAGTGGTTAAATGCCAGTACTGCAAGCCACAAGGTTGTGAGTTCAATCCTGCTGGGCCCCAAGGTTGACTTAGCCTTCCATCCTTTCGCAGGTTGGCAAAATGAGTACCCAGCTTGTTGGGGGCATGTATAGAAAAATGTTTCGAAATACATGCTAAGTTGTTCGCCGCCTCGATCCATATGGAGAGGCGGGATACAAATAAATAAATAATAATAATAAAATGACAAATTTTATTGAAGAAGAACATGCAAGCTGGAGAGGCTACAGCACTTTGTTTTTGCCTAAGCCTTCTGGGAAGGGCAAGATCTGCCCTCTCTTTCCCCATCTGCTAAATTGACTACAGTCACCCCTCCACATTCGCTAGGGTTAGGGGCACAGGACCCCTGTGAAAGTGAAAAAAACGTGAATAACTCTAGGCCCTCACAAACCATACTTAACACACAAGAAAGTATGATCACTGTATTCAATTCACTGTGGATTCCTCTGAGGCATCAGGCTTCCCTCACAGGGCAGAAGTGGGTGGCTGGTGGGTCTTACTGCCACCTCCATCGCTACCCCACATCTTTTTTAACAGGGACTTAGAAGCCTCGCTAACAGTTTCTCGGCCTCACGAGGCTCGCAGCCCCTATGGAAAATGGCCTAGGGAGGCATCAGAGCTGACAGCAAATAATCCGTGAATAATCAAATCCACAAAAGTGAAACCTGCAAAGTGTAGGCCTGACTGTACTTTTGCACTTTGAACTCAGGCCATTTCCGCACTAGCCTGTTATAGCGCGATGATTCCACTTTCAACCTCCTCTGGAATCCTGGGGTTTGCAGTTTCGGGAGGGGCCGGCCGGCCCCTCCCGAAACTGCAAACCCCAGGATTCCAGAGGAGGTTGAAAGTGGAATCATCGCGCTATAACAGGCTAGTGCGGAAATGGCCTCAGTTTGCAGCAACTGAACTAAGCTAAGGGCAAAGAGGGAAAGTGTGAGGAAAAGTGAGATGCTGGAATATTTTAAAAGCAGCTGTGGCAAAAAAAACTTGGATAACAAAGGATTCATCAACACCCTCCTTCCCAAATTGGTACAGTTGAAGCAGGGCGTGTGGAGGGTTGTTCTCATGAGTCCCATTCGGTAGAAACGCGATATATAAATCAAATAAGATTGGTGACTCAAGAGCTAAATAGGAAGAGGGAAGGAAGAGGGAAACGGCTATGTCTTCTACGCCTAATGGTTACAGCCACGCTGGTCCCCTGCTTGGTTTAAGGGTTTGTCTCTCCCCGCTCCTCTCTTTCTTCCCTCAGAGCTTAAGGAGAATAATGGCTGGTCTCTCCCAGTCCTTCTTAAGGCGCTCTCCTTCTCCTCATTCTCTGTGGAGAGACACAGCCTCAAGGGAGTAGGCGGGTGGGCGGTCGCTATTCCGCGAAGCTTGACCCTCGCGGGATTCCGTCGCGGCCTCCTCCAGCTGAGTCTGTGAGAGCCGTTTGCCTCAGTTCTCGCTCAGTGCCCTTTTTTCCACAGCTGAGGTAACAGGTTCTTCTCGCCCCCCGTTCCTTGCGAGCATCATGGCCCAGGTCCTCAAGTCGGTGGATTACGAGATCTTCGGCCGGGTACAAGGTGAGCAGCACAAAGGGGAAGGCAAAAAAAAAAAAGACAAAAAAAAAGTAGGGGGAAATTATTAGGGGTCGCGAGGGAGGGGGGTGAAGAGAAAAGGTCGGGAAGAGGTAGCCTCAACGCGCATGCGCAACGGTCCTCTTCATGCTGCGGCGAAAACCGGGCTCGTGGAAGTGCTACTGCGCGTGCGTCAGCGGGGATCCGAGCATCCTTGTCAAGTGTTTGCCCGATGCGCATGCTCGAAGGAGGCGCCTTCTAAGGCGAACGGCGCCTATGAAATGTTCCAGTTGTCGTGCGAGAAAGAACGGCTGGTCTGGCAGGGAACATACCGCACATGCGCAGTCGGGTTTACTAGCTGTCGAGAAGGGCTTTTCTATTAATATCTGAAACCTCATGGATTTTCTTGCTTTGATCACAAGCATCGTTTCTGTGGTTCCTCTGCCTGGTTTCAAGAACCTTATTTTCAGCCCTGGGAACTATGATTCTTTTTCCTCGATAGAGTTGTGTAGGATTATTATTATTATTATTATTATTCTTGGGAGAAGATACGAGGTCTCTGCCCCGAAGAGCTTACAATATGTGTTTTGACCACAAATGGCTAAGTTAAAAAAGTTTTAAAAAACTAGCTGAATGGTTGATTATATTTCCCAGAAGTCCTTGTAAGAGAGGTTTGTCTTTCTTAAAGGTGACAGATAGATTTCTGGGAACTGTAGTTTGCCATTTATCCACCAACTTTCTTTTCTAGCTGCCTGTGTTCTCAGGTGAGGGAAAGTGAGGCACAAAATGGAGTTCATGCTTCCTAAAAAGGTTAAGCAGATGAAAAGCATTTTAGTCCCCTGCTACCCTCTCAGGTCCAATGTAGAAATCACTGAGTGAGGAGGGGAGGACTGTGTTGGGACTGGCAACCTTTGCATGCTTAATTAACTGGCTAGTTAGTTTGTATGTCTATTGTAGGCATAGAGGGGACTGCCTAGAGTAAATTTCTCGTTGTTTGGTCAGCACCCACTTCTCCTTGCATGTTCTCTTCCTCTTCCCTTTTTTTTGTTCTTCAGCTTCCCTGTGGTCTCCGATCCTCTGGAAAGCATGCTTTCTTGTAAGCATGTGACTTCTTATTTTCATGCACAAGATTATCTGAGTAAATCCTTTTTATTTATTTATTGTATATATTTTTAACCAAACTAAAAATCTCTCAGTTCCCCAACAGACTGTTCATGCCAGACAGGATAACCGGCCCATTAGTCCAGTTCCTGAAGCAGAGGGGACTACAGTGGTGCCAGCCACAGACCTACTCTTGGCATGTTTACACAGGACTAAATCCCTTTTCTAAGGGGGTATTGCTCTAAAAGGAGATTACTCTTGGTTGCAGTCTTAAGTTGCAAGAGTAAGCACACTTACTAGGAAGTAAGCCCCCCTGGGAAACATGAATCTGAGTAATCACCATAAAATAAATAAGTTAAATAAGTTAAAAAGTTAATGGCACTAAGTTAATAGATAAACAATAATATAATTATTAATATTCGGGGGGCAGGTAGGCTAACAAGGAAGAGGAGATAAATGAATGTGTGAGCAGTTTTGCACACAGTTGAGCATGTTTACTGAGAAGTAAATCCTGTCGCGGTTGAGATGACTTTGCTCCATAAGAAGTGAGTTCAGGATTGCTGTGGTTGGCTTTGGGGTTTGGATTCAGGATGCCAGAGTCACAGAAACGGTAGATAAGATAGTTAAAACTGTTCCTGGACTGTATCCTTTTAGACTCCACAAATATAGGATGGGGGACACGTGGCTGGATAGCAGTACGTGTGAAAGGGATCCAGGAGTCTTCATAGACCACAAGCTGAACATGAGTCAGCAGTGTGATGCGGCAGCCAAGAAAGCCAATGCAATTCTTGGCTGCATCAATAGGAGTATGGTGTCTAGATTGAGGAAGGTACCACTCCACTCTGCTTTCATTAGACCTCATCTTGAATACTGTGTCCAGTTCTGGGCGCCCCAATTCAAGAAGGATATTGACAAGCTGGAGCAAGTCCAGAGGAGGGCGACCAAAATGGTGAGAGGCCTGGAAGCCATGCCCTATGAGGATAGACTTAGAGAGCTGGGTATGTTTAGTCTGCAGAAGAGAAGGTTAAGAGGGAACATGATAGCCACGTTTAAATATTTGAAGGGATGCCACGTAGAGGAGGGAGAGGGCTTGTTTTCTGCTGCTCCAGAGACCAGGACAAGGAGCAATGGATTCAAGCTGCAGGAAAGGAGATTCCACCTGAACCTCAGGAAGAACTTCCTGACAGTCAGGGCTGTCCAGCAGTGGAAACTGCTGCCTCGGAGTGTAGTGGAGTCTCCTTCCTTGGAGGTTTTTAAGCAGAGGCTTGATGGCCATCTGTAGGGAGTACTTTGAGGGTGTTCCTGCATGGCAGGGGGTTGGACTGGATGACCCCTGTGGTCTCTTCCAACTCTACATTTCTATGATTCCAGGTGCATGGTTGTATTATTGAACTAGAGTATATACCCAGCGTTGCCCAGGATTTTATTTTCTCATAGGTGATACTTGTTAGGAAGATATGAGATCCTGTGTCTCTAATTCCCCAAACTATCTTGTCCAGTACCTGTAACTTTCCCCATATTCCCCAATCCAGTCTGTATTCAGAGTTATTAACGTACAGAGGTTGGGTTCCTGAGGGAAATACACTGCCCTCCTCCTTGCTGCTAGGCCTTGTCTCCAGGCCCAAGAGCTCTCTGGCTGAGAATTCTAAAGGCCCCTCCCTAAACTGCAAACCCCAGGATTCCATAAACTCATCACAGGCAGTCAATCATGCAAGGTCTTTGCTTGCCAGACACAGACAAGCAAATGTTGACTTTTATATATTAGTAAATAGATGAGCATTTCAGTAAAAACCTGTTGTGAAGCAGAACAATCTATTTATGTGTAAACATTTTTCTTCCTTGTTAGAAAGGATTCAGCTATCTCTTTCACACAGCACCAATACTATGGTCATCCATAGTGGTACAGACTGGGAACAGGCTGTATGAACTAAGTTTCAGGGAAAAACACTTGAGCATTGAGTTGGGGATGGTGTCTTCGGTCACCAATTCAGATGATTCTGATAGGTATTTCAATGTGAGGTGGTGGAAGTCATTTAGTGTATCAAAATGAGCCTGTTTGACAGTGAATGCTAGATGTGAGTTCAGTAGGGTTACTTGCAAGAAAGTAGGTACAAGATTCAGTGGTGTTGGTTTTTCAGGAAATTTTGAAGCAGTGTCCTAAATGGAGTGGGGTTTATTTGGCACTTTATTTGACTTACGTTTACTGAACAAAACCTTTTTTTATTTTATATTTTTATATGTATATACATCAAAAATAAAATACCAAAATTATATAAGAGCAGTATTATTTATAACTATAGGTAGACAATTCCAAGCATCTTCTTATCCTTCCTCAGTTCCCCCTTCAGATACAGTACATTTTATGTTTCTATTTCCAAGCAGACTTCAACAATTTTATCTAATTTTCTGTTCTTGATATTTAACATAAGAAAAAAGACATTTATTTTACATGCTCTTATTACCATGTATACTTGTTGCTTTTTCGTACATTCTGTAAAGAGTGATTTATTACCCTGTGTTTTTATTCTAATCTGATTTTTCTCATAAAAATTTACTTAGAGAAACTTTCTATGTCAACTGGCCTTATTCCAATTGTTTCTGAAGAAAGATCTCTAAGGGTGCCCACTTGTTGTTAACCTTATAATCGGTCGAGCACTTGAGTCTTTCAGTTAAGATATCTGTAACTTTCATTTCCAAAAGATTATAAAGCCATTGCTCAATTTTGGGAGTCTTCATTTTCCCAAGGTTTTGCATGTTCAATTCTTGCCTATCATATACGGCAAGATTCTCCAATATCTCCTTGTCATATTTACATCTATTTCGTGTAACATATTTGATGAGTAGATCTCTGGGGACATAACGAATTTGATTTGAAAAATTTCTGAAATTTATTTGTACTGAACAAAACTTTTAAAATGTTCTAACATCTTATTGCTGTTTGAAATATTTGATACAGTGATTAGTGTATATGGCTGGAACTATAATTAAGGCACCTAGATTTTGAGACTTTGTGTGTGACAGAGCTCTATCATAGCCTTACCTTCCTGCTAGGGATCCTTAATATGTCTGAATTCTTGGTCTTTTAAATCTGAGACACGTCGGTGGCCCGTGCAGAATCTTAACCAAATAGTCAGTGTGGTACAGCAGTTAAGAGATTCATAGGATTGTTGTAAAAATAAAAACTTCCCAAGCTGAAGAAAAGAAATGAAACATTGTTCATTTTGCCTGTTGAAAGTGAAGGAGACATTAACCACATAGGTAATTTTCCTTTTAGCTTGCAGGAGAATGTATAGTTTGATAGTGATTATGGTTAGTAAGTGTTGTTGTTGTGTAATTTCTGACTCACAGCAACCCTAAGCCAAACCTATCACAGTGTTTTCTTTGCAAGATTTGTTCAGAGAGGGTTTATCTTTGCCTATTCTGGGGCTGAGAGAATGTGACTTGCCAAGGCCATGCAGTAGGTTTCCATGGTCAAGTGGAGATTTGAACCCTGGTGCCCAGAGTCATAGACTGTTTCCACACTAGATTGTTACAGCACTATTCAACACCCCATTGGAATCCTGGGGCCTTGAGGCCCCTCTCTAAACTGCAGACTTCAGGATTCCATAGGATGTTGAAAGTAGAATAATAGCGCTATAACAGTCTAGTGCAGAAATGGCCATAGTCCAACACCCAAACTACTACACCATGCTGGTGCCCTGTAATACCTTTCAGTATTAAAAAGTGGCCCAGATGTGTGTATGCATTGCCATACACTTCTGCAGATGTGTCCAGGTCAGCGGGGCAGTTAAATATTATCATGTAAGCTCCCAGACACTTCTGTTCCAAATTGAGATCTCTTTTTCTCAATCAGAGCATCTTTGTTTCTAAATGTGAGTTATTTATAATTGCCCTTCAGCTTGCAAGCTGTTTTATCTCACACAATAAAACTGCATGACAAATGCGTGTTGCTTATTATAATGCCTCTAGCGTTGTGTTTTGGTGCCAGCTCAAAACCATTTTAGTTTGCCAAGGCATTTTAATTCTAAACTTTGGCATGTTTAATTGTACTTGCTGCTTCTGTATTTTGATAACATGTTCAAGAGGTTTTTGTTGAGGTTTTGTTAGATTTCATTCTTTTTAGCTGTATTTGTGCAGTGCCTTGGGATCTGTTAGGATCAAGGGTAATTTTTAAAATGCTTCAGTGAATGAATAAAACAATAAATATTTCCTGAATGTTGCTCCACTGGTTTGAACTAGTAATATTTATCTGTTTAATTTTCTTTTTCTTCTTTTCCAGGTGTATGTTTCAGAATGGTAAGGCAACATGAAGTGCATTGGGTTTGCATCACTACTGTATCATATTTTGGAGAATAAAAATTATGCCTGTGCAGAGATTCCAAGAGACTACAATGCTAAGTTTTCAATACTAATCCTGACAGTTAAGTATTGTGTGTCTGTGGTGTGTGTTTTAAATTGAGATGCTTTTTCACAATGAAGTAGAATCCTGATTTTATGAACACTAGTTGTAGAAATAGCCACATGCATGAGCCATCTCATTCAGCCATCTCATGTATCTACTTAAGCATTGTGTTAAGATCACATGCATTTAGACATCTGCAATTGTGATCTTCCTGTGTTTTGTATTCAAGACCACATAGCATGGAAGAATTATGTATGAGCAACACACCATTTTTCACAACAACCAAGAAGCACAAGAGAACTGTACTCACTTTCCAAAGCAAAATAGAAATTGCTGAAAGGTTGGAAAAAGGTGAAGCAGCAACAGTATTGGCAGAGGAATTTGGAAATCAACGATTTCTCAACTAAAGAAAAACAAAGACACTCTGTTACATGTTGTCTCTACAGAGGGCAGTGAAAATGGCAAAAAGAAACAGAAAACAATGAAATGTGCAAATAATTCAACCTTAGAAGATGCTGTCTGTGCTTGGTTTTCCTATATGAGAAGTCTTGGTGAATAAGACCATTTCTGCACTAGACTGTTACAGCAATATTATTCTACTTGCAACATTCTATGGAATCCTGGGGTTTGCAGTTTCCTGAAACTGCAAACCCCAGGATTCCATAGGATGTTGCAAGTGAAATAATGCTATAATAATAATGCTATAATAATAATGCTATAACAGTCTAGTGCGGAAATGGCCTAAGTCTCAGGCCCACTTCTTCTGGAAATGAATAGGAAATTGAATAGTAACCCTGACTGCAAGGCTAGTTCAGGATGGTGTGCATGGTTCAGGTCTCACCATGGGATTCATCATCTTGGTGTTCATCATGAGAAGCTGTCTTCCAATCAGCTTTCTACTCAGTGTCTCAAACAGCAGTTTACTGATTTTAAAACAGAGGAGAATTCTGATGCTGAGAGCATTTACAACACAGTAGTTGTTCCTGGGCCCTCCCATTCAGAAGCCTACAATGCATTAGAAATTGCTCTCCAGTGGCTGGAGGATCAAGAAGAAAGTGATGTGGTACAGCTGTTGTTTCTGAAAAACCTAAGAGATCTGTCTGCAAAGAAGGTAGCAAATTCTCTCAAGTGAAAAACTTAAGTCCACAACCTTTGGCAGCAGTAAAAGACCAAGGTGCTTCAACCAGTCAGTGGAAAGAAAGACTCATTGGTGATGAGTATATACTGTATCATTGAGAAATAAATCAACACAAACATTTCTGTTTATCTCTTTCTTTCTGAAAACAACGTACCTACTATGATGTAAGGATACAGTTTTCTGAACTTTATTTTGCAAACAGCTTTTTCCCCAATTCATAAAATCAGGTTCTACTGTAAATAAAGATTAGCTGTGTAATCATTAAAATATAGTATTCTTCAAAACATTGCAGAGTACTATTGTTAATTAAATTGCTTGTATTCTAAGCATGGCGTGTGTGTCTCCTTTCTGGAATGAAATTCCATTTGCTGATTTTAACAGTGTTTGTGAGAGAGTTGACAGCTAAGAAATTATTTGGAAAAGCTTTTGAATCTTTGAGCACCAGAAGTTAGATACACCTGCACTTTTGGTAGTTTATATTAGAAATGAAACTACAGATTCAGAGATCTATCAGAGATTTAATAAGTTAACTTAAAGGACTGATTTTTCCTCCTTTACTGCTGGCTATATGCAGGTCTGATCTCACCTAGTCTCTTCCAATACTCCAGGACATTCAGTGGAGTAGATGGGGCAGACTATTTATGTTTATGAGATGAGAGCCAAACATTTGTGTAGTGAGCTAAGCTAGGTTCAGTTTGTTCTTTTCAATGGGATCCAAGAACCATGTAACTTGTTCCATGTCCCCAAAGGAACTTTGGACTTAGTGATTCAGGTGGTCTATTTTAGCTTAATGAGCTGAGGTATGAATCAGCCTTGTGTCTGTGTGTTCAGCCCCTTCCAGAGCTTAGAAAAGATTTTTGGACTACGGCTCCCAGATTCTTCCATACAGTTAAATGAATTGGTCTATGGTGCCTGGATGGGAGATTTTTGGAGGTGTAGTTGCTACTGAAGAGACTTTCTAAACTCTAGCCCTTTCTTTTCTCCTCCTTAGCATGCTGTCAGTGAACCCAGAATTCTTCAGTTTCCTATTTGATACAAACTGGAAAGCTGAGATTGAGAACAAACCAAAATTATGAACTCATTTTAGACTGTCGTTGAGGAACCTTCTTGTTCTGAGCCTGGTAGCCATGATTTCCCAATTTGGATGTAGTGGGCAGCTCTGGTTAGCTGAAGACAACTCTCTTGTATTAGCGTACTGGGGGAAAATAGAACACAAAAGCAAAAGGTTTTTGAATATGTTGGCTTATTAAGGCGTGATGGTCCCTATGCAGGCCAGATCTGTTGTATAGCAGCTTGCCATGTCACATGGCAAGTTTCAGAGAAGTTATTAATAGGAAGACTAGTTCTCTAAAACCTGTTGGCAATGCAATACAGTGCAAATCCTTCTCTGCCTAAAGTAGCCCTTTCAACTCCAGATACATATAGTTGTCTTTTAGCGGCTTCATAATAAAAGAAATATACTTAGAAGAATCCTAATATAAGGACTGGTTTTTACAAATTAGTATCTCTCCATGAACCTTACTGTGGTAAGGACTTTGTTAGGCCAACCAAAAAGATTGGCCTAGTAAAGGTATAACTACAATATTATCTATGGTTGATAGCTTGGGAACAAACAGGGATCCTAAACTGTGGTTTGAAATTGGCTTAGGATCCTGGCTTGTTGCAAAGCTTGTTTCTAGACAACTGTTTCCCAGTTGAGATAAACCTGAAATTTGTGCTTAACTGGAGACTTCCACATTGTAGTGTAAAAGGAGGAGCCAGAGTACTGCATGTACAGCAAAAGACTCATATCTTATATAATAAGCCAAAATAGGACCATCTGAACCAAACTAATGTCTGATCACCAAAGCCAATTTTTAAAAAGTTTTCTGCTACTGGCACCTCTGGACAAAAGGAATCCAACTGAGGGTAAGAATGCTTGGATGAGATATGGACAGCATGTGGAATTTATTTAAGCTTCCTATTCTCTTCAGTGTTTTTTCACTGATGCAAAGATTTTATCAGAACCTATGATCCTCCATAAAATTTAAACTCTTCTTTAACAGGCTTTTCCCAAATGTCCTTGTTGGGTGAAGTCTTCCCAGTGTTCTTTCTTAACAAGAATGGGAAGTACAAACACCTTGTACCATCTAGAGCAATGGTTCTTAAGCTATCTGATCAAGAGGACCAGCAATATTTTTCCTTAGTATGTCAGGGACCAGTACCATATTTGTTCCCATTGTTTCTTTCCTGGGAACTCTCCAGGGAACCACAGCAAATGGCTTAGGGACTGGCACTGGTCCATGGACCACTACTTTGAATAGTACTGATTTAGAAGCCAAGAGCATTTTTTATTGTCTGAGGCTCTTGATGATCCTAAACTGCAGTCCTGTACGTGTCTGTTTGAGAGCATTCCCATTGATCATAAATGGGCTTCCTTCTAAGCAGATACATGTGAAGCACTGTACTCTTAATAGATGGTTCAAATGTTGTGCAGACAGACTTTCAGTTATGTGACAATATTTCCCCTTACTTTCCTTTGTTCATGTATCTCTGGTCTCACTCCATTCCCTTTTATGTATTCTGAAGGGCCTATTAAGTCCCTGGCATAGGTTTGGGGGTGATTGACATAGGAGGCTACAGCACTGAGAAGAAATCTGCTCTGTTAGAGGTTTCTGTTCTGCTGGAGAGAGGCAACACTTCATACTTTTCTATTATTTCATTTATTTATTGAATTTATACCCCACCTTTCTTCTGAAATGGGATCCAAGCCAGCTTAGGGTCGTTTAACACAATTAAACTTAAAATCTTATCTTACAAAAGTTAAAAAAGAATTAAATAACAGTTATTTAAAAACTCTCATGGTTAAAAACCATTAAAGAAACATTTAAAATATAATTCCTAATAAAAGATAAGAAATGTTAGTATAGTACTTCACATACACTACTGCTAAATTATTTGAGTCTCAAAGGCTTGCTTGAATAAAAAGGTCAGAGAAGAGAAAAGACAGCAGGGTGAAGGAGTTCCACAGCCTAGGAGCAGTCATGAATATCATTCTCTCCTGTGACCTCACCAAACGTGACTGTGAAGATGGTGGGACTGAGAGAAAGCCTTTCCCTGCAGATCATAACAGTTGAGCATGCTTGTATAGGGAGATAATCTGAACCCATGAATTCTGCCTGAAAACAGACTGGCAGCCAGTGAACCTGTTTGGCATTTATACATATAACTAGTGTTACTATTGATATTCTTGCTTATATGCCATTTTTATCTAACTACTAGTTCCCTGCCTATTTTAAAAGATGTTGGGTATTTGTAATTCTTGCTCACTGCTGTTTGATATTGCTATGTTTTATTTTTATAAGCTGATTTGAATCATTTTTAATATAAAAGCATCCTAACCCTATTTGCAATAATTAATACTGAACACAATCAAAAGTTGGCAGATTCAGGGGAAATGTTTCATTCTTCCCCTTCCCAAGCCACCTTGAGGAGGTGGTTATTTCCACTGGCAAGTCCAGAAGTGACATACAAATCTGAGATAAACTAATGCATATATTGATTTTTTTTTAAAGAAAAGTCAGTCCATTGGATGTGATTGAAATTGAGTTATACCAAGGTGGATACTAAGTAAATTCTATGGGTCTCTTGTTTTGTTTGTTTTCCAAACCAGTACACAGAGGAGAAGGCTAGGAGAGTGGGAGTGGTTGGCTGGATTAGAAATTCCAGAGATGGGACGGTTACTGGCCAAGTTCAGGGCCCTGAAGAGAAAGTAAATGAGATGTAAGTACACAGTTTCCTCAACATGCACTGCTGGCAAGCTTCACTAATTTGCCAAGTTCAGTTAAAATGGTGTCATAAATTAACAAACAGCAACTTTGTCCAGTTATCTGGTAAAATTATACTGAAGTCCTTAGCAGGGTTGACATTGTTCAAAGCTTAAATCAGAAGTGATCAAAGAGCAATCTGCAGACATTAGGTACCTCCACAAGACTGATTTTGAGGCTCCCAAACACCACAAGAACCACCTATTTTATTGGGGGGGAAAAACTAGAAATATCCCCCATACACATGACGATTACTTAATATTGTTTAAAAGTTTTAAAAAATGGAGAATGCAGTGGTTCTCTAAAGACCCAGAAGGTAGCAATGCACATCCCCAAACCCTGTCAGTTGCCCATCTCAGGCTTAAACTGCATTGTGCTAGATGTGCAATCTCTTCATCCTTTAAAAAAAAAAGACCACTTCTGGCTTCAGTTCTTTGTGGTGATGTGTGAAAGCTGCACATTTCCAGGTAAACCCGCTAAGCTAGGCTCAAGAATACAAGAACAGAAGCACACTGATAATTAGAAATGAGACCCCTCAACACTGTTTAAACAATCCAAAACCTGCCCATCCCTTGCACAGAGAATGGACGTAGATGAAAGTTTCTTTAGGAAGTATATTTTGTCAAGAAAATTTAGATCCATCTAAGTTTGTTGCTTCATTGCTTCCAGCTTCCTAAAGCATAGGAATTAAGAATCTGTGCACAGGATTGGCTCTACCACCAGGTAATCACCTCAGACAAAAGATGCAGTGACAGCCTCCCAGATGTTCTCTCTGGACTCCATACCTGTTTCTTCTGCCGTACATCTTGTCCAAGGTCCTTAAACTAGCTTCATGCTTTAAGTTTATTAGAGAACTTTCTCCCATCACCAGTGTTGAAGTAAGATTTAACTGCAAGTCCAGACAGCCTCTGTACGTGGAATGAAGAGGGGGACAGCACATTGTCCTTCAGGGAACAAAATACATTGGGTCACCACTTCCTTTGCATGACCAGCTGAGCACTTGGTTATGATTTCCTACCACTGACATCTGCCCAGAAGACCACATTCACATAAGACGTGGGGCTTGATCAGAAAATTGGCTAAAAGCATCATAGGTAAGTGCGTAAGAACCCTGATAAGAAGACTGGATTTGCAAACTAGACACCACCTGTTCCTCGTGGTTTCATGTCAGTCTGGCTCAATGTGCTGATAGACCCTCAGTATATTGATGTCTGTGGGCCAGCCTGAACTATACAATGCAGGAGCAGAAAGGAAAAATAAGGCCAAGTCCACAATGTACCAGTTTGATTCCTATAGTACGTTATTTTACCCATTCCTCTGGTTGAAGCGCAAAGTAAAGCATGTTCTAATTATGTTAACATATTGCAGGATTAACAAGACAATAAAAAGCTGCTTGCATGTTCTTTTTTTTTAAATGTTATTTATCAAGAATCATTATCATTCATATTGTGTATATATGTGCCTTCAAGTTGTCTCTTGACTTAATGGAAATGTTACTAATTTCATAGAGTTTTCTTAGGCAAGGACTACCCAGAGGTGGATTTTGCCAGTTCTTTCCTCTGAAATATAGCCTACAGCATTTGGTATTTTTTGGCAGTCTCCCATCCAGGTGCTAATCAGAGCCGACCTTTCTTAGCTTGCAAGGTGACAGGATTTGGTGCCTTTATGGTTACACACTAAAAATTCCAAGTATTAGGGTTGATACTTACTATCTTTACTGGTTCCTTGTATCTTTTCAAACTAGAGGCTACCTATATTTCTTTGCAGAATTTCAGATAGTGTTTCAGAGGATAAAGAAAGCATGTTCTGTTTTTTTTATAGATGAAATAAAATTAAACCGCATCTCTTCAGTGTTATCTATATGTCTCTCTCCTTTAGAATATTTTAATTTACTTGTCCAGCTTCCTGATAGGGCTGTTGTCCAAATTCTATTCAGTCATTTGTCCTGGTTAAGTCCATTTAGAGTTTTCCATTGTTAAGCAATTTCATCCTTGGCTGCAGCAAGGAAAAATCCAATCATATCTTTTATGTTTAAGTTGTTTATTCTGTCCAGAGAATATAGGCAACTGCAATAATTCTCCTGAGGGATGTAAAATCTAGCTTGTTAAAAATGAAAGTAAAGAAACTATATGCTTGAATGTTTAGCAACCAGGGTATGTAGTCTTGTTTTGTTTTAACTTAAATTAGCTAGTTGTTACCAACATACAAGAGACATAGATTCCCTGATGGCACCACATCGGCTTAGCTAAGACAGAAACAAAGCAAGGTGAGGCCTGGCTAGTATTTAGATGAGGGACTGCCAAGAAGAATACCAGCCTATATTTCAAAAGAAGTCAGTGGCAAACCACCCCCTGAGTATACCTTGCCTAAGAAAACCTTCTGAAATTTATTGGGTTGCCACAAGTCAAGAGGCAGCTTAAAGTCACATACACAATCAACACATGTGAAACATCTTTTGGCAGAGATGAATGAGAAAACATTTTGGGTGAATTATTATCTGAGTTAGTCATCATATGAATATCCTTTCCTCCAAGCAGCTCAGGAGAACATAAAATGGGATTCCTCCAATTTTATTCTCACAACAACCCTTTGAGGTAGCATAGACTGAAAGACAGCCACCAGTTCAATTTCATACTCAGGAAGGATTTTGAACCCAGAACTTCCAAGTCACTGCTGGTTAATTGCCTGAATACAAATGGTTTGCGCCATTGTCTGGGCAATTTCTTTTACTCTGCAAAACTTGTGGCCTTAAAATCAATTGCGGTGTGAATCAGGAATTAATTTTATTCATTTTTCTGCATGAAATGTTAAAGCTTTGCCTTTGTTTGCTTCTATTCTTTTAATAATAAAGATTAAATGTTGTTGCATACTGGAAAGAGTGTTGCCAAAGAGATCATTCTCACTACAATACACCGCTTATTTTGAACGTTCATTCAAACCATGGTGCGGAAATTTAAGGAAAGATTTCAACAGCTCTATTGTCAGCTAGTAAAGTTGAAAGTTTGCTTGGATATAAGCCACAAACAGTGTTTGTGCGCTATGTGTTTTAAAATGTTACAATTCTGCATGAAGATAATCCTGCCAATGCACCAAGGTAAGATCAATTTCTGCAGATTGGATCAATAATGCCCTTTGAAATATATTTCCATAATTATTTTTCCTCACTGGTTCAGCAGTTTTCACTGTATGGTATAATTTACTCTGACTCAGCAACAGGATGAGATTGGAAAAATTGCTTGTTTGGATTACAGCTCCCAGAATCCTCCAACTAATGTTTCAGGTTTGCTAAGGGATTCAGAAAGTCGTAGCACAAAAAAAGTAACATTTCCAAGCTCTGAGTGGGCAAGGAATTATTTTTGGCACTGAAACTCTAGTATTGATTACTGGAAATTATATTCAGCTGTCCCTCTGGCCTCAGAGATTATTTTACAGGGCTTTGTCCACAGAGGAAATTCACGTTAGTGAATGATAGGAACTTGCACTTTTTAGTTTTAAATTAATATTCTTAAGAAGCTGGGTTTTGCACCCAGTATCCATTCTGTATTTCTGCAGATTCATGACATACATTGAATCCTAGGTATATGCTTTCTTCATTCCTGAGTTTTACGTGCAAAAGGTTGAACGAGGTTCCTCAAGACCTAGTAATCAATAGTGGATAGAATTCTGTTCTTGTGGATTTTCTGCATCAGATAAATCTTTTGATATAGCTACTAACACAGCTCAGCTGCAAAATCTTATAGTTGAGGAATTGGAACAGAGATAGAAATCCTTTAATAATTCCCTGCTGTGGTCACTGGTGTAGCATCTATGCATTTTACTGGAAATTGTTCATTTTGGTATACATTTGATTGCATGACAGTGGGACCACTTAATGAAGAAAACCAAGGGATATTTAGCATAGCAGCCAATAATGCTTTGTGTACATTGTACCCTCTGTGTAATGCAGGGGTTCTATTCCAGGAACCCTCACATAAAACAAATGCAAATGCTCTGTCCCATTATTGTCAATGGACACAACATGTCCGATCCGCACTGGTGTTGGTATGCCCTTGGTATGCCCATTGGCAATAATTGGACACAAGAGTAGTAGGGAGGTGTAGCTCCTGTCAAAAGTGATTTATGACCCTCAGATTTGATTGATTTACGACCTGTCAGATTTGATTGATTTATGACCTGTCAAAAGTGATTGATTTATGACCTGTCAAGAAATGATTGACACCTATCAATCTCCCTCCCCCGGAAGTACTAGGGCGGGACATCCGGAGGGGCCGTACCCCCTCCCCACCCACGTGGTCCAAGCCGTCCAATGGGGTGATTTCTAAACTGGGTTCCCATGGGGCCCCAGCGGAGCCACGTGACCCCCTCAGATCCACGCCGGCCAATCACAGGCGACTTCCGACTCGCGCTGCCATTGGTCCAGCGGGGCCGTGTGACCCCTCGAATAGCCCGCCCCACCGCCCTCGACCAATAGGGACGGATCTGGACCCCTCAGAAGCACGTGTGTCAAACCGGCCAATAGGAGGGCGCCCTTGGAGAGATATATCGTGGGGAGAGAAGCGGCCATTGTTGCATGCCCGGACAAGTCCTGCGGAGACAACATGGAGGCGCCAACCACCCCTCAGCAATGCAGTATGGATGCAGATAAAGAGAATTGTCCTCCAGAGGAAGAGTCCCAAATGTGGCACACTATGTTAGACTCTCTCTCAGTAGAGAATGCTGTAGCGCAGGTAAAAGGGGAAACATATCTGGAGAGTTCGGGGCTACCTTGGGGAGACCAGAAACTAATAATCATTGTTCTCAATTTTCAGGAACCTGGGACAAGCTGTGGTGAGGTACAAGTTGCTGAAAGGAATGCCCAGGAGCCATGCACAACAACCTTGCTGAAGCTGGCAGCCATAGGAGAAATACAGGTTTGTGAACATATATGGGGGTCAGTAGGTGAGACATATTGTATGGGCCATATTTTAAAACTCTTCCTGTTGAATTTTAGGACTCTGTAGAGCTGGTGGCCACACAACCTGCACATGTCAGAATGCAAAGGATCTTGGGCCTGGAAGCTGCACCCATTTCATCAAAGAAAAGATGGAGAGCAATGAAATCTTTGACAAGAGTCATCCTTTATGTGATTATAAATAAAGTCCTTGATGAATATCTAGAGAGGAAATGCTGGGGTTGTCAAGAAAAATCTGAGGGTCAGCAGTCACACACCTGTCTAATGTGGAATAAAAAAATCGTATCTAAACATTTGAGGAAAATATGCAGTAAAATAAGCTTTGCAAATTTATTTCAAGAAATCATCATACTAGGATATTCCTTAAATCTTCTTGAATTAAAACAAGCAAACGTGAATCAGATCTTAAATACTCTAACCACCATGATGAGAGCTGAAAAATCCTATCAATGTCTCAAAAATCTGCTGAAGCCTACTGACAAAGAATATATAGATTATGTCCAAACTGTAATTAAAAAGAGACCTTATAAATGGTTCCTAACCGTTGAATAAAAATAAACCTGCTTTAACCTCTGTAAAATAAAAGTGTTGAATAAAAGAGAATCAACTGTTGTTTTGTCTTTTTCCAAATCCTGAGTAGGAATAAAATGTTTGCACTAGTCCTGACCAAGCAAAGGATCCATCAGGCCCCCCCTTTTGTGGTTTTGAAAAACAGGAAAACAAGACGAGAACTTCCTGGCTAAAACTGTGGATTCAACCAACATATTGACAGTTCATCAATCCTAATGGTTATAAGAAGCTTCCTTTTACTGTGTGAAAATTTTTTCTTATTCCCATTCCCATGTAGGATAGTTTCCTAAGTGCGTGTGAGGCTTTGCGATGTATGGTCTGTGCAAGAGAAAAGATAAACCAAAGAAAAGTAAACATGACATATAGGTTTGAAAAACAGGAAAACAAGACGAGAACTTCCTGGCTAAAACTGTGGATTCAACCAACATATTGACAGTTCATCAATCCTAATGGCTATAAGAAGCTTCCTTTTACTGTGTGAAAATTTTTGCTTATTCCCATTCCCATGTAGGATAGTTTCCTAAGTGCGTGTGAGGCTTTGCGATGTATGGTCTGTGCAAGAGAAAAGATAAACCAAAGAAAAGTAAACATGACATATAGGTTTGAAAAACAGGAAAACAATTGACGTCAAAAGGCCTAAAGACCCCAAATGGTTGTCTAGTAGTACTTTAAACTTTAAGGCAATGCTCAACAGAACCTGTTCTGCCACCCAGGATAATTTTCATTTATGAGATAGGTAAGTATGTTCATATTGTTATAGCCTGTGTGTAATTTTCCCCCCCTCTCTCTCTCTCTTCCATTTCATTCATGCTTTCTCTGTCTGTGTGTGGGGCAATTCTCTTTAAATGAGAGCCTTATTGGGACACAAAATAATTGCACAGGGTAGTCCTATGTGTTAGAAGGCTTAATTGTAACTGTTAGTGAAAAATCTTATGAACTAGACAACAGGCATAATACATTTTGAGTTGCTTCTG